>SKCR01038754.1:0-74999 GCA_019454045.1 Zanthoxylum bungeanum | reverse complement strand
ACACACACACATATATATATATATATATATATATATATATATATATTCATGTAGTGGTTTGTCAGAAAGCCTTTAACTCCGTACCGCTCTTACACCCTTTGAACATAAAGTCTTTTAAGACCCAAAAATTGAATTCATGAAGCGTACCTGTTGTGGATCAGAAACTTTATATGCAACTTCTTCGAATGTTCAAACTCCAATTACATACAAACATATACACACTCAGAAACATGACTCATACAGGCTTTTAAATATTCTTTCTAACAAACATACAATAATCATCAAAAATAAATTGATCACATACATATATCTAACACAAATGTCATAAAGTTAGCCTCATTTATACATAACATAAACATAAAATGATTTCTAAACAGTCAAATTACAACCTTTACCAGAAACCGAAAGCATATTACAATTTTTTCACAGATAGTCACATATATTATCGGAAACGGCAATTGCATTATAAATTCCATATAGCTAACTCATATGTCATCAAAGATCAGAACTCACGGTAATCGTCTTCAAAATCCAACTTATACAGACACAAATCTTCTGAAATCAGAAGTGTCTAAAAATATAATCATCAAACTGATCAGACGCCCATTACTCGAGTCGCGTGCAAAAACTGGACAATGTCCAAACAAGGCCATGTCGATAGAGAGTAGTGTTCAACCATTTTCTGATGGTCACGACCCCATAACAAATGTTACAGAAGTTTTAAGAACCATAAATCACTATACATGCTTCGTGACGGAAACATATCATATTCATCCAATTAAAACATATAAAATAAATTATCCGAATAATTTCCTTTCAAGCACTTTAAAATAATATAACCAAAATATCACTAATACATATAAAATAAAAGTATCACTAGAACATAAGTCAAAAGTATCATAAAATAAGAATATCAGTAAAAACATAAATCAAAGTATCCACAATATATCTTAAAATATACTTTTGTGATCGAAAATAACATTAAAATCCATGTATCATAAAACTGTAACAAGCATCCAGGAATCAACTCAATAGACGGAAGGAAAACCAAGCGTCCAATGTTTGAATTGCACGAACTAACCAGACATTATCGACAGAGGATAGCATAAGGGCCGTAGATAGATGGGCAATGCCCGATGCAGCAAAATCATCTTATATCAGAAGTGGAGTCAAAACCTTTTTGTTTGTTTGTAAAACTTTTCAAATTGGCATACAAATCACTTATTTAACAGACAAACAATCAAAGACATCCATACACATATCAAGCTCATCACCTAACACGTATCAAATCATCAAATATTGACTAATGACCTATACATTGAGAAACAATATTATCACATTACACATCAATAACACAATTCTAACTTTATACACACCCACCCCACCCATAACACAAGATTCATGCATACTTATGTCAAACCACACATACCCGTGGCTAAAGCCTATCCAAACCCTTGGTGGCCCAGACCTAATCTAATATAATCATGAATCATATCACCATCTACTTAACTAAGCACGATATTGATCTTTAATACATAGGCTTGAAAACATAAACTTAAATCATAATGTAACTCAAATATAATAATTATATCTTGGAAATACATAACTTAAATTATAACTTAAGATTCACAACTCAACTCATAAGCATAAAACATGTACTTGAATCACAAACATAAAACATTTACGAGAATTGTAAACATAAAACATACATGTAGATCATATATATAAATCATAAATTAAAATACATAACGTAAAGTTTAAGTTTAAGATTTTCAACTAAATTCGTAAACATGAAGCATGTGCTTGAATCTTAACGTAGAACATATACGTGAATCATAGACATAAAGTATACGTTTGATTCGTAGCCATAAAACATTTTCATAAAATCTATACTTAAACCACATACTTAAGCATATTAGTAAAACATAATCATAAAACATATGTTTAAAACTTGAACATAACCCATTTCATAGAAATCGATTTAAATTTGAAACATAAACCATAAACTTAATTTCATAATATAATCATAAGGTGTATCAAAGATTTATCATGAAGTTGTTCATCCATCATGCATAATTAAATTATCCATGAATTACTCAACTATCATAATCATTACCAACATCAACATGCTAACCATATAAGACATTTATTTCATGCTTATCACCATTTTAGCGCAACACTACAACATCATTTACTATCAACATCTACCCAGCTAAGCTTAAATTTCTACCGCTCTTTCACCATTCAATCAAACATAATACATGCTTATTATCAAATTACTACATTCTAAACTCATGTTCATAACTTCATTAAGTAACAAAATATATCCCTTTCCTCCATCCCCACAAATATAGTCATAAGATAAACCATACCAAACTTGGATATTAAATAAATTGCATCACACAAAATAGTTCATAGCATCACCAACCATAATCATAACACACTCAAATAATAAGAATCACACATTCTCTCTTCTTATAAGGTTCGACCATAATGGATTCATGCTTAAAAAATCTAAAATTAATGAAAAGGATGAAGAGGTAGGACTTACTTGCTTAGCTTTGTTTGAAGGAACTAAGTTTGCTTCAAAAATGATGATTAATGACCTGAGTAATAGAAGTTGTTTCTCATTTTTTTAGAAAGAAGAGGAAAAAACTTGTATGGGGTTGAGAAGAGAGAGAAGACATGAATAGTAACTAGCTTTTATAGTGGTGGGCTGATTTTTATAAATAAAATAATAAATTTAATTAAACACATGCTTCAATTCAAGAGAATTCCTGAAACAATACTGTTCATCCCACAAAATATATGTTTTGACCTAGTTTTGGCTAAAATTTGAAAAAAATATCCAATATGAAAGTTGTAAAGCATTGTCTAAGCTTTTCGACGATATAAAAATCACCAAAAACGAACGTCGGTAACTCAAGTTATGGCTGAAATATTAAAGGTTGTGCGGTACGCGATAGAGAAATAATCGCATATCGCATACCAGAACTGCAAATATTCCTTCAAGGTTTCGAAAAATATTTTCATGAATACTAATGCACTTATACATAATTTTACGATACTTAATATGTCTCGCATTCTAAAAAGAATTACCGGGGTTATACTGGAATGATCAGGGTGTTACATATAAGTACAAAAATTATCTATTTAATATATCAGACTCTTGCAGATCCCATTCCTATAGGGATTTTTGCCATCCCAACTTAGCAGAGACATGTATGTAAAATGGACAGCAAAAAATTCCATATTTATAATTTCTATAAAAGTTGGGGGTGTAACATATATTAGGGAAAGAGAGAAAAAAATGGAACGTTAATATTGTTGGACAATTATGACCCATAACGTCACTATTTGTAAAAGACATTGTGGTTTTTATATAAATTAACTGTGTGACAATGAAAATTGTTATTTTATCATTTTGTAATTACATTACTTAAATATATAAATGATAAAAGTCCTTATAATTAGTTCTGGATTATAATATATGAGACAATATCAATCCACAAAGGTTTAATCATTAAATATCTCTAGTCGTAGTATTATCGAGATTGGACATCGATAATGCAGAATAGACTAGTATTGCACTTGTGCGTGTTATGGAAGCGTAACAGCATAGTTATCATAGATTTAAGTATTTGATACTTATGCAAGTGTGATAGAAGGTTGTGTTTACCGATGGTACGGAAACAGCTTCGCTCTGGATAGACCATTCGGAATCTCATTGGTAGTATGACTATGTGTCTATGGGAATCCACTTCGGGGTAGGTGTATTTGGTCTTAACCTGAGACTTGCATCGCTAGTACTTGCGACAATCAATACGCTTTGGTTTTGGTCGTCCGGGACTTTAACAGGTTCTATGTACGCCTCTTCTGGGTTTATTGAGAATCGTAGTGTATTGGGTGTGATGTAAAGACGGAAGTATCACTTCAGTCATATGGAGATGATGATCACGCAGGGATACAAAACCGGTTCTCTATTGTGTTGCAACTATCGGGATAATATGACAAGGTCATGATTATCCGATTATAGAGACTAGTTGCTTGTGATCCGATATATGCTTCGTACGGGGTATACACTATTCCAGCCCCAGGCCTTGCATGTGACATCTGATACTGGATCGCAATGCGCAATACTACGTATACTACGTCTGTTATAGATTATATATTCCTTAAAGAATATTTTTGGAGAATTGGGTAGACACGGTGCTTTGCTAGAAGCCAACCATGTCTCGTAAATCGGTAAAAACGTGGTACGAGGTACGCACGTGTGCAGATAGTCCGATGATCGGATTTACTGCCAACATATCCAGGGATCTCATGGGTCGCTTCCCGAAGATTCACCGATGACGTATGACTCGAACATAATTAATCTAGGATTAATTATAAGAGAGAGAAAATTAATATAGGATTAATTACAGCAAGAATTTATCTGGGATAAAATTCGATTAGTAGAGAGAACGATTAATTTGGAATTAATCGATAAAATAATATATTCAATATATTAAACGAAATTAGATTTCGACACGAAATTAAAATTGGATTTTAATTCGGGCGAACGGATTAATTTAAAATTAATTCGCGAGCGATTTTAATAGTAATTTTGCTAGGCATAATTATTTAACTAAATTTTATTTAATTAAGTCGCAACGGAAAATTCGTTAATTCGGAATTAACGAACTCGAGCCCGGAATGTGTTTGCGGGCCCACTCGGATTTTGAATTCAAGTGGGGCTCACAAGTCACATCACTTGTCTTCTCATCACTTTTGGGTGATTGAAGTTAGTAATGATTTGTTGGTGACTTACCAAACACCCAACCTTGTGAAAGGTGATAGACTGTTACCTAAACTTGATTTTGATATATGGTTTTTTAGATTTTAGAAATCAAAAACAAGTCAACACAATTTTTCACTCTTCTTCCTCTCTTTCTCATTCACGCCACTCTCCCTCTCCTAGATTTGGCTTGGTCGAAACTCACCAAGAACAAAGAAGAAATTGTTGTAATTTTTTCAAGTGCTAGCACACATCAAAGAATCATACTAAGGTGTTAGGGAAACTTTTCCCATTGAGCTTGGAATCAAAGATAAAGCTTGAAGCTTGATACACAACTTTGGAGGAGCTTGGAACAACTTCAAAGAGAGCAAATTTTTGAACTCTACACGTCCTACAACCGAGCATTGTGAGTATATTTCCGCTATACTTCTTTCCGTATTCACATTATTTCATGTTTGAAATGATCTTGGTTTGACCTTAGAAACCTAACAAATATATATATAAAACTACTACTCCCACCCACCCCCCCCGACATGTGCCCCCCTCTTGTCTCCCCGGAAATTTCAAATTTTCCCCCATGTGAGTCAAAAATTTCCTTACTTCAAATTTGCCCCCTGACATATATATGCGCCCTAGCATAACTTCAAAGTAAAAAAAATTGCTCGGTCCAATCCGAAAATTATTTTTAAAAAAACTTAATTTATGACAATTTTTAACTTGCATTATGTTCAAAATTGGTCAGTTTTGCATTTTTGTCTATTTTTTATTTGTTTAATAAATATTACAAATTTAGTGTTTATTAATTTAGTTTTTTGATTATTTTTTAATTTAATTAACAATATTTATGTATAAAAAAATATAATTTTATCAAAAAAATCAGTTTATAAAATCAATTTTGACATAGTCTATTTGATTCTGATTCTGAGGCAACATAGATTAGAATTTGTGTTTTTATAGATTAGAAGTGTAATTTTTTATATTGTTATTTGTACTCTTTTTTAAATATATATTTCTCTAATATACATGAGAATATTTTTATAATACATAAGTAATGTTGAATAAATTAAAAAAGTATCACAAAAATTAAATGAACACAAAATAATTAATAATAAATATGAAATTTGTAATATTTATTAAACAAATAAAAAAGATTAGATATATAAAGAATAAAAAATATAAATTTAAAAAAATAAACAAAATTAAAAAATAAAAAAAAAATTTATTAATAAAAAAATGTAAGTTGTGTTAAATTAATATATATAACACCGTGCCGTAGTCACGGGTATTATTTAATTAAAAAATAAAATTATTTAATTCTGTAACATCGTGCTGTAAGCACGAGCAAATACTGTAACACCGTGCCGTAGACACAGGCAAAAACTAGTATATATATATAAAAGTAGTGTTAAATAAGTGTGTATATATATATTGTGGGAGTGAATTTTTATAAAAGAGGGGCAATTTCGAGTTTTAAGTAGGAGAGAGAAGGTGAGAGTTATGGGAGGTGGGAGTAGTAGCCCGGTATATATAACCTTTGAGGGGCATGCGGTTGTGTCGTGAGATGTCTCCCATCTCACAGCTTTGAGACATACAGACAAGTTTTTCACATCCGCCATAACCAGCAACAACATCATCAACAATATCGACTAATCTTCTAATAATACAAAAGAAAAATATAAAGGAACCTTTTTTTTTTTTTAATGGGAAATATTTCCTCTATGATCATTTCTTTGTTGTTTCTTTATCTATGATCAATTGTTGGTTTCTTCCGACAACTCATCTTGGTCCCCCATTTTTGGCATCTCTGAATATTTCTCTCAAAAGGGTATCTGAAAACATAATTTGATTGATCTTTGGCGAGAGATCTGGGTGGTTGAAGGTGCTGGTTTTGCTTTCTGAAAACAATTTTTTAGAAATCGTTTTTTATTTTAAATCAGTAAATGTGGGGGGCGCCAGCTGAACCTGCTGATTCTTACTACGAGGTCCGGGCTGAGTGCACTGATGTGCCCAAAACCAGATTCAGAATCAAGGTTTGTGCTTTTCTGCTTGTTTATGGTAAAGTTTCATTTTTTTCCCCTTGTCGTTTCTCGATAGCAGTTGGTTTTTGTTTTGTGAATAATGGAAATGTTTCTTAATGTGTTGTTGGGATCATTTAAATTTAATGAAGCACGTGTATGTTAATTTTTATTTCAATTATGTTATGAGAAATGTGGTTTTCATGGAGAGCCTCATTCATATTGTACTTCTGAAATTAAGCAATTTGATTAATATTGAGTTTAACTGGGTTGTAAATTCAAGAATTTTGTGATGTTAAAGGCCTTTGGACCAAAACAAAGATCTTAAAAACACATGTTTTTGTACATATTTGCAATATTGTAGTTTAGGCTATGAGATGATAGTAGATAACCTAAGGCCAGGTATAGTAAATTTTTTAAAATTTCATGCCTTGAACCAGTGTTATCAAAGGCGCGCCTCAGGCGCGCCTAGGTAGAGGCGCTAGCCATTGCGCCTAGAGGTATCCAGGCGAGGCGACGTGCATCAGGCGCGCGCCTAGGCGATGAGGCACGCGCCTGATGCCAATGAATGAGGCGCGCCTTAGGCGCATAATGCCAAAAAATCTTGGTTTTTGACCCGATTTCGTTGATTAAAGCTCTTTTTTGTACTTTTTTTGACATGAATCTTAGATAATTTGTTGGGATTGTTTAAAATTTTAAGAAAAATTTATATTTTGTAAAATATAAATGTTTGCCATAATAATTAATAATAGATCATATATTTATAATTATTGGTAACATAATTTTAACCAAAAGATTAAACTAGTCAATAATAAAATTGTACATAAGACAATATAAGTAAATATTAATATCTTAGTTATTATAGCAACTTAGTTATGAAAATAGTGATGTATATAAATTTAATTGAGTGCAATAATTTATAAATGTTTTGTCATAATTTGGTCAAAATATTAGAAAATATTCAAAACAAAATGATTAGAAGAATATACATGTTCCTCTTTCTAATTGAAAAATTATATATACAAATATGCGCCTCACATTCCTCAGGCGCGCGCCTAGGCTCCGGGACCTTTTGCGCCTCGGTGCGCCTTGCGCCTTTAATAACACTGCCTTGAACAATTTCATCTTCTACTTCGACACACGAGTATGATTCATGATAGAGAATTTATTTTTGGCGGCTGTGCATTATTATTTATAAGAATTTTACATGCTAACCCGTGATAGAAAGTATCTATTTGGAATTTGATTCGATAATCCCTAAATGTGTTGCTTTATGTGAAAATTACTAAAGCTTTCTGTTTTTATCACCTTATGCAGCCTGGGAAAACTCTAAGTGCAAGGAAGTGGCAGGCTGCATTTGCTCAAGAAGGGCAATTGGATATAGGAAAGACACTAGGTCGAATGCATCGTGGGGTAAGTTCATCTTTGTTGTTTAAAAGCTGCTACAAGCTGTGCTTGGACATATTTGTCATGGTAGTATATTAAATGTAATCGCCTAAGTTTTTACACGCATGAAGTTCTAAGAAGGAGCATTGAATGCTTGGTGTTTGTCCTATTAACGTAGTTGTTCGCTTTTTCTTAGAATCACTTTGTTTCATTGTTTGACTGGAACATAGGATTATTGATAAGTTTGAAATAGATTTGGTGAATCACTTAATACACCTCATCATAATAATGATTTTTCTTCTCTGTGTCAATTTTTATCTTTATAGCAAGGTTACATGTGTAAAATTAAACGGCAGAATTCACTATGTTATTCCTTTATATTCAAATATCCATTATTTTCCTTGCTCATTGCCTTTTGTTTTATTCCCAGACCCCACTGGGCCGCCTTTTTTATTTGCTTTTTGTTTTATCCTTTTAAATTCTTTTTCTTATCGTTTTGTGAATGTTGTTAACTAGCATTATACATTTTTTGTCTCCTTAGGGCATCCATCCATCAATCAGAGGAGAAGTTTGGGAATTTTTACTTGGTTGTTATGAACCTAAGAGCACATTTGATGGTCGGGAGGAGATACGACGACGTCGGAGGTAGTCAATTTTTTTTTTCACAGGTTATAATGATGTTAAAAGTTAGTACTTAAACATTTCTTTTGAGATTGCTGAGAACTAATATATCTTCGATTATTTTCTCTGTAAGGATGTGCATCCTACTTTAGATTTTTTAGATATCAAATAATGATTTGGGTTGTATATACAAGATTGGGTCAAAAACTATTTTTCATTGGTTTGGCTTCCAGCTATGAGAATAATTTATGTCCAGTTAATATGGTGTGTTCAAACTTCTTGCATTAGTCCTTATTTGCCTGGGTAGGTTTGGTGGCTCAAATAGGTATTGATACAAATGTGTATCATATGGTACCATGTAATAGGTGCTGAAGTATAAAAACAATAATTGTACTCTACAACCTCACTGGACTTAATAAGCTTATCTTCATAAAGATAGTCCAGTAGTTTTTGCATATTATGTGGAATGCTAAGCATGCCAATTTGTGCTATAAGTTTTTCTCCCTGCCTGAAATTATTTAAGGCAGAATGACTAGATAACTATTTATGTTGGTTAGCTTCCCGATCTTGCTTGTTTCGATGCCAATATTTCTTTCATTGAAAATTTCATTATTTGCTATAAGTTTTTCTCTCTGCCTGAAATTATTGAAGGCAAAATGACTAGATAAATATTTATGTTGGTTAGCTTCCCGATCTTGCTTGTTTCGATGCCAGTTTCTTTCATTGAAAATTTCATTATTTACTCACTGAGTTTGTTAGTCACGCTAGGAACAAAATAATTTCCTCGTCAAATCTTTGTATGATTTATTAGTCTTTGCATATTGTTTGTAAATAGCAAGGCATGTCAAATTCTTCAGTGTTCAATAGGATTTCGCCATGCTTGAAACTGTTCGGATGCTGAGCTTTGCTTGAATGTTTAAATGCTTTTGCACCTTAAACACATCTATGTTTTATCATCTAATTTATTTCAGTGTCGCAATGTTTTAACTCCTTCAATTATAATGTCCATTTCAATAACCATTTGGGAGGTCAATGACCAAAATCTTTGCTGCACCTTCATCCTACAGGAGGACTTCATTTGCTAACTGTTATTTCTTTAATCTTCAGGTTGCAATATTCTGCCTGGAAGGAGGAGTGTCACCAAATCTTTCCTGTTGTTGGAAGTGGCAAATTCGTTACTGCCCCTGTAATTACTGATGCTGGTCTGCCCATTAAAGACCCTTTAGTACTTCAAGAAATGAATTCAGGCAAGGAATTGATCTTACATTCTAAAGATAGTGACTATTCTGAGACAGTGTTATTTATTTGTCAATGGCATGGATTCTTCAGGTATTAATGCTTCTAGTTCACAAATGGTGAAAGAGCTTCTCAGCCATGGTCCTTTGGACAAGAAAGTTATTCAATGGATGCTAACCCTACATCAAATAGGTTGGCAATGCCTTTTAATAGCATATGCAGAATTATTGTATTTTTCCAAATTTGCTCCTATCAATTCCCTGTTTCTAATCTTGACTTTAAATTAATATGGCATGTGAAGGATTTGAAATACCCATTATTTCAGATTTTTACCAATTGGTAATAGCTAATGAGAATTACCATTTCATGATAGAACTTTTTATACATGCATGATGGTCTTGAGATTGTTGTCAAGGAGCGTGTCATCTCAATTATCTTATTGCAGTATGATTTGTGTATTCTGGTTTAGATTATTATCTTTCAAATATGAAATGGATAAACATGTCAAAGTTTCTTTTGTAAATTGCTCTAACTTATTATTTATTCCTTTTTTTCTGTGGTTGGTGATTCTGTTAATTATGTTAATCATCAAAAGTAAATAGAAATATTTCTTTCCTGATCTTCATTTTTTTCCCTGACCAGTTACTATTTCTGACCCATTCTGCTTGGAAACTGTTTATGCTAGGTCTTGATGTGATTCGCACTGATAGGACGTTGGTTTTTTATGAGAAGCAAGAAAACTTGTCAAAACTTTGGGATATTCTGGCTGTTTATGCCTGGATAGATACAGAGGTTGGCTACTGTCAAGGTGAGTAATTAATAAACTTCCTTTATTGTTGAGGCCTCACTATCATGTGCATTAAAAATGCTAACTCTGCCGTTGTACTTTGTCTCCATAATGAACAGGAATGAGTGATCTTTGTTCCCCTATGATAATTCTACTTGAAAATGAAGCTGATGCATTTTGGTGCTTCGAACGCTTGATGCGCAGATTGGTATATATTGTTTATCGTTTTTTTAATGGAATTCACTGTATGGTGTGGCATTTCATTTTGACATGTGGTGTAGAATTGCGTTTTCAGGGTTGTATTTAGAGCTCCTAATAAGTAAACTTCTTTCTTAACAATATGATATTCTTCATTCATTAATGCCTTAACAATTGAGGATAAAATAAAGTCCATTGAATTGGTCAATTATTATTTCATCTCTAGAAGTCTCTTTAGGATTTCCTGATTTCCTGTCAATTATTGGAACAAAAAAATGCACAGTATAGCTAGTGGTTGTATTTATTTTAGCATTTTCCACCACCTCTTCAACTGTAAAATCCTTTCAATGGTTGCGGAGTTTATCTACTCTCACCTTTTACAGTATATAATTTATTTAAATCTGTAACTAATGAATTTCCATCATTTCCATTCATTTGTTTCCTTTCATAAATTGATTTCTTGTTCTTAGCGTCATATGTTGTTCTTTTTCTCTGATTCTATGCAACATATTTTCAATTAGTCTCTATTGTACCCTGGGTAGTCATAGTCTGTCCACCCATGTGGAAAGATGCATACCATAATTTTCCAGCTTTGTAATACACAATCTTGGTTTTTAAATTGTCTTTATCCATGTTATGGAAACTACACCGGTTGGTTCTCAATGCTTGCTCGCTTTTGCTCTTCCCTATTCATCTTTGATCAAAATGAACTTGATCCTTTCCTTTTATATGGCCGCAAGAGGAAAATGTTTTCAATTATTTTTAATAAAACTGGAAATGCGGTCAGAATTATCTAAGAAGCATGTTCCTCTTAGTGTCTGATCTCTGGTCCTGAACAGTCTGTCTAATGGCATAGGAGGGTTTAGAAGGTTTTCATTATTTGTGTATTTTTTTCGGTGACCGTCATACGCTGTTGGGAACTAACTGAATTGTGTCTCCATATGATCATTTAGATATGTTGCCTTTTGTTTTCTTTTTTCAACTCAATATCCTAATTCTTAACCATGTGTTCTTATTGAAATTCTGAAGCGAGGAAATTTCAGATGCACTGAGAGCTCTGTTGGGGTGGAGGCACAACTTAGTAATTTGGCTTCAATTACTCAGGTTATTGATCCGAAACTTCATCAACATTTAGGTATGATCTAGAATACATGTTTTGTTGTTGTAATTCTGGGTAATAATCTACAAAACATGTCTCAAATAAATCTTGCATCTCTATCCATGTAAGCCATTATACACTGATCATTTATTCGCAAACCTTTGCTTGTCATTGTAACAAGAAGCTAATAATGAAAATATGTAGGGTCGAAAACTTTTACCACCGAGTTCTGGACACTGCTAGTGTGTTAGCCCAAAATAACTTTATGTTGAGGAGATTAGAAAAAACAAATGGTTCAGTAGATTTTTATTTTAATAATAAATTCATCCCTAGTGATGTGAAGTGTTTCAATAAAATATGATAAAGGTGGTGTGACTGGATGTTGGCATAGGTTTCGTGATTTCTGTTTCTTACTTCTTGGAGCAGAAACCGAAAGTTTGTTTTTTAATGAGATTCTAGTTCAAGCCAATTATATTCTGAAGTTACTAATGATATCAGTCTTAAAAGTTGGTTTATTCATTTATATGCCATTAAGTAGGAAAGAAGGGAAAAAAAAAGAAACATGTTTGCCATCTTCCGTCCAAAATAACTTTTTGTGCTCCCACACAAAGTTATCCAAACTGTGATGAGTTGTCAGACCAACTTGCGTTAAATTTCTTTCTTGAACTTGTGCAGATGTGTCTGCAGCTATTAAGAATACTGAATGGTTCTAAAATTCTTTTATACACAGAGTTGTTTTAGAGGATTATTTACCTGTCCTATGTTCTTGTGATGCTGCTTGTTCTTTTGTATCACTTGTTTTATGTGCCCGAAAGAAATTAACAAGAATTTATGTTTAATGGAACTCAGAGACGCTAGGCGGAGGTGACTATCTATTTGCGTTTAGAATGCTTATGGTCTTGTTCCGTCGAGAATTCTCATTTTGTGATTCATTATATCTCTGGGAGGTATGGTTTTCATCATCTGGTACTATCTTTTATTTTTTCACTTTATTGAACTGAGAAAGTACCTTTAGAACTTTAGATGATTTCTTTTCTGCCCAATATTTAAAGCCTTAATGTAGATTCCAATTTCACAAAATTCAGTACTCTGGTTTTTTTTCCCCATTGTGTTTATTTCCGATTCTTATTATTATTAATTTTTTTTTAAAAGAAGTTAAAGTACAGTTAGTTATGTCATATGAATGAGGTTTGTACCTCAGACCCAGCAATAGGGGACTACACCCCAGTTTCCCTAATTGATCTGTATCCCAGGATTTGATCTCAGGATGTCATGCTTAACAAATGAAATCAAAGGCCTATGGTATATTTAACATGGAGTATAGTTTCTCTAGTTTGCAGGAAAAATAATGGATCACGCTGATGTCTAATAAAATTGCTCACTTGTGTGGATGAAGAATGGCCATTCAGTTTGATTCACATGTGATGCCCTCCCAACACTGAGTGTGTAAAGGATCTATGTGGATATGGAGATGTAGAAAGGGTTGAAAAGAAAATCCTGCTTAGTTTGTTTTATGTTTTTCTGTGAATCTTACTCCATATCATGGGTGCATAATTGCTGTCTAAACTAATTTGCAGTAACTTGTGTTCTGAATTTATTCTCTCTTTCCCTGCTTGCAAAGGTGAATTTTGATTATCATATTTGCTGTCTTCTGTGATTATTTAAACTTTTAACAGATGATGTGGGCTCTAGAATATGATCCGGACTTGTTTTATCTGTATGAAGAAGCTGAATCAGGTGCTAGTATTAAAACAGAGGGATCTAAAGGAAAAGCAAAATCAATTCGTCAATGTGGGAAGTATGAGAGAGAAATTATGAAAAATAGAGCAAAGACTTCAGAAGCTCCCCTCCCCATTTCGGTTTTCCTTGTTGCCAGTGTCATGAAAGATAAGAGCACAAAGCTACTGCAAGAAGCTCGAGGCCTGGACGATGTAGTGAAGGTCAGCTTTATAAGTCTTCAACTTTCATTCTTTTTAAACCTTCAATTTGCCACTTGGTATTCATGAACTATAACAGTCAAGTACAGAAAGCATTTTTTCAAGGATAGCTTAGAGTCTTAGACGACGTGCATGAAGAGGATTCTTCCGAATATAATAGAAGTTCTCTTCAATACTTAATACGAAAATTATAATTAATGTCATTGCAATGACATTCACTACATTTCTTAAAAATTCTCTACGTTTGCCATCATGCCGTGAAACTACTCTGAGAATTTTTTTTTGACATCCTGTCTTTCATTCATCTCATTCATTAATTTCTCTTCACTTTCCAATTTTATTTGTTTTATACCTTTTTCAGATATTGAATGACATGACAGGAAATTTGGATGCCAAAAAGGCTTGCACTGGGGCTATGAAACTTCATAAGAAATATTTAAAGGTATGTTCTTGGAGTAGTTGTGAATCTAATTAATAGAGAGATGTATGTATCAAGATTTCGCAATAGAGAATAGTTGAGCCCTTCCCTGTTGCTTGTTAATCCAAGAAGCTTTTCCAATTCTCTCTTAAATCTTATGTTTCCATTTTTACTGCAGGCCAAATAGACATAGCGTTTTGTGCTTAGCATAACATCTCACTCGATCAATAATCGGCACTCAAAAAATGCTGTGAGTTGATTTGGCATGAGAATATAATATACCCTCCAAGTAAATTTTGGAACAGAGACTGCAGAATTGAATGAATTCCAACAAGCAGATGCACCTGGACAATAAACTGTTGTACCTGAAATTAATCTTTCTCATCAACTGTATATGTAATTTGTTTTTTTTTTTTTTTTTTTTTTCATTTTTCACAAAAATGTAATACGAATCAGCATTTTATTACCAATGTTAAGATTTATGATCATTTTTAATCTAAAAATCATTGAGCTTTATACTTGGGAGTATGCTGTCCATATAATATATTTTTTTTGGAAATGTTGGAAACCCTATCGCCAAACCACCCGACCCGGGCTTAAACGAAGCAGGTAAAATCCTTAGCTATTCCAGGCTATGATAAGAAGTGCACGAACTCAGGACCCGGACAATCAAATCAAACCCTTAGCTATTGATGAACGTTAAATTTCTTTTAGTTTCTGAATTTTGATTAGCCGAATCTCCTTTTCCGGATATTATTTCGAGAATTTCATATGAGCCTCTTCAAATATGATTTATTAATATTGAGTTGATGACCGACATACCAATAAAATTGTAATAATCATGGATACAATTCTAATGAATAGTTTAGTTATTTTTTTATTATTTTATCATGCGTGACAAAATATTATTTGATTATTACACGAGTGACCTGATATTACTTTTACATAGTACAATTTTTCCTCTGCTTGGACCTTGAGCAATGCCTTGAACAAACAAAACACTTGATCCATTCCCATTTGACATGTTGAGAAGCAAAATATTTTCTTTCTTTTTATCCCATGTATTTTTATTATCTCCTATCCACTCTTATTTTTTATTGAGAAGATAAAAATATGATGAAGAATTTCATTAAGGCTACCTAGTTTACCCTAATTTTTTTCCAACGAAAATAAGGGCGTGGATTTGTGTTTTCTACAAATTAATAGTATAACCAAAACACGAGTAAAACGAAATTAATCCTTTTAATTATGCAAATTGAATAATAAAAAATAATTATAGATCATGTATTTACAGTGGAAAGAGGAAATTAACATAATCAAATCCAAAGAAATATATTTTTAGGCCATTTCTTGCTGTGAAACTAATAAATACTGGAAATTGAACTCAGTAGAAGCTGCTAGCATCCAATGTAAAGAAGTTCCAATATATATTTGGTTAATTTGGAACCTTAATTGAAATTTGAAAACACTAACCAGATTAATTAACCCTGTTAAATGCATATGGAATTAATTAATAAACTAAAAAGATGTCACATATTGAGAGCTACAATAGTTACACTACTAAATGATGAAAGTTATTCTTATAATGTCTGTTTCAACTTGTTACAGACTTCTCACTGTCTTGAATCAAATGGTTTCACCACCAATTCAGAACAAGCAATTTTGTATCTCTGAAAAGAATAGTTCTTAAAAATCTCACATGAAAGAGTGCTTCAAAATGCTTTGATGAAATAAATAAAAGTAATGCAAATTCTTACCAAAAGTAAATTTCCCTACAAGAACAGAACTTTAATTAAACGGACGAAAAAAAGTCCTCCCAACTGGTGGCGAATTAACGATCTTACATCAGCACGAATGTCGCAACCACAGAGAAGAAAACGAGCAAAACGTTGACAGCAGACTTATGAGCAGCGTCTCGTTGGGGAAATACTTTAGGAAGTGCACATTCCTCACCATTGAAGATGACCTTGGTAGGGTAACCATCACCTCTCAGGATATTAACATTTGGGGTCTTTTTCTTAAGAAATGAAATCACAGATTGCTGCTTTCCAGGCACTTTAGGCTCACCTCGTTTGGTGCCATTAGTTAATCCCACCAAATAATTCAAACCCTCTAATCCTTGGAAGAGAAGGGTTTTGTTTTGCTTAGGTAGCTTTGTGCCATTGAATGAGTACACATTTTCATACCCAACAAAAGTTTTGTCCATTTTGACAGCAAGGAACCAATCTTTAAAAGGTTTTGTGTCCCAATTGAAGAGTGTAACTCTAGCAGACCATCCATCCTTGTAATCGGTATTTACATGCCAATTAATACTAACCCCACAATTATCAGGACATGGCAACGGCTTAGGAACACGAAAGTGTTTGATTTCAGCCCAAGCAGTTAATTTATCTGTCCTGTTACTGAATGGCACAAGCAGAGCCTCCGATGGCATCAGCATTGCTTTAGCCTTGCGGCTACATTTACCGGTATCTGGGCATCCACAAGCACAAGTTGGGCAAGGAATGATGGATTCATTGTAATAAGCAGAGAAGGTAACACAGCAACTAGATTGCTTATCCTTTGGCTTTGTAATATTACAGACAACTTGCCAACTCGCGACAGCGTTACTTATAGCTGGAAGGCCACTGGGGTCAGGGAATTCAGTTGGATCTACTCTAACAGGAGGGCCACACTTGTAATTGGGGTTGAGATCTCCTTTGATCTGCCATTTCATGGGTGGAACTATGGCTGTTCTGTTATCATTTGGAGGTAGTTTATAAACTTGCAACTGAAAAACTGACCTAGCTTGGCTCTCATCCATGAGCTTAGGTAAAAGGCTGCCGTCTCTGCAACAGTAAGGCAACTTGCCAAGCTTTGTATCATTGGCGTATGTTGCTGGAAGATCAGAAATGGTAGGCCTTTTCTCACAAGTCACGACTTGGGAGAAATCAAAGTCATTGAGGGCTTTTCCAGCAGGGCCGTAAATGCATTCAGAAATATCTTTCTTGTGAGTGAAGGCACCTCTAATGTCGTGAATGAATTCGTTGTTCTGCCATTCCCAAGTTAAATTCCAGTGATCAAGACGCCCCAAGGGATGCACATTTTCCATTGTTATTTGGGCAAGATAGTTGTTACTGTAGGCTTGCAACACATCGTAAGTCATCGTGAGATCGCCTTTCTGCAATGGTGCAAACTTTGTCTTTTTAATCGGCGGAGCCTTGTATTTGGGATCTCTTTTACAACATGTGTACATGTAGCTTCCTGTAGCATCAAACGACGCTTTAAATTTATATATACATGGCGAACTCATTTTATACAATACTAACAGATACATATTAAAAGAAAATATATACGGACCCCAATACGCAAAATATATATATATATATAGTTTTCACTACTATTCTTTTCTTTTAGCGGGTGTGGGCGTTTTATAAAAAAATAATTTTTATACACATCAGAGGCCACCATGGATAATTCACATAGATGGTTAACTGAGTTTTCAAAATTTGGACACCTAATCTAAAGAATAGAAATTTCAATGTTTAAGTATATAATATGAATATGATCTAATAAATAATTTTGATCATATGAGAGAAACTAAACAAATTGGAAAAAAAATTTACCATCATACTTTGCAGCAGGACAAAGATACCCGTCATTCATGAGCTTAAGGGATTTGGGCATGGGAATCGTAGGTGGTTTAACGCCGAACTGAGTGCCTTTAATCTCAATCTTTGCAGAAATCTGATCAATATCTCCAGCAGTTTCAATGGCGGTCTTCAAATTCGCATGCGGATTTCCTATAAACGTGGTTCCATTGCCAACAGCCGCCGGAAAATCAGCTCCGTCGATAATGGTAGCCCCTGTAGCAGACACCAAAATCTCCTTGTAACGAAACCCTACAAACATTTTCCAAGATTTCAAGTCCTCAATGCCAGTGTTCACAATGGAGGCCGTGGCCTTGAACGCCCACGATTGATTGGCCGCGTTCTTGACATGAGGATACTCCATTTCACGTCCCATAAACGTATACGTCAAGAAAATGCCGTTACATTTATCTTGCCCCGGAGGAGGCGCCGGAGCAGATTCAGCATCGTCATTCTCCTTGTAATCTTGGCCGTATGTCTTTACACAAACAAGAATCAACATAACATATATCAATGTACATACTGATAACTTTTTCATTGTTTTATTTATTTATTTATTTATTTTATCTTTGTTTATTAAGATTGGGAAAAAAATGAAAATGGAAAGAGAAATTGTTTTATTTATTTGTTTGTTGAAGGATTAATTGGGTGTTCAAACAATTTTCAAAAATCGCCGCGCAAGAACGCGGCGAGGCAAAGAAGTTTGTAAGAGTAGAAGGTTATAAGAAGGAGCAGAAATTCGGAGAACAGGTCAAGCTGTATCCTCTTCCTCTAGTTTTTGCTGCTTGTTCGGAGAAGAGAAAGCGTTTGTTTCTTTTTTTTCTTTTCCTGTTAAGATATTACATTTTTCCCCTCACGTTGCATGCTATTTTTACCGCATTTTAAGCACTATTTTGCCAATCATTTTGAATACTGTTATAAAAGAGAGAAAATAGAAGATTGTAGAATATTTTATGAAGCTGGGAATTTTATTTTTATTTCGAATGAATATAAATTATAATAGTTCCCCTATATTTATCAGGAGGAGGTATGGTAAGATAATTATCCCAAGTAATGTGAGATAAGTTACAAAATTAAAAAATTACTATCTAAATAATAAGAGATTAAAGTAGTAGATGCTACAATATAAATTATACATGTTTACAACACTCCCCCTTAGGCCCGACAACTTTAATCACATAATTTGTATGACTTTTGGATGAAATAATTTTGCCTCATTAAAACCTTACTAGTAAAACCCAATAGGATAAAACCTGATCGAAGGAAAAAGAGTACAATGCACTTTTATCTAATTGTAGTTCTTCACTTCAACACCAATCCAAGTCACCACCAATGAAGCACCCAAGAATAATTTTAGGCATTACAAGAGTGGTCATAACACTCTAGAATGACAACATATCATCAAATGATCAAATTGAACTAATATTACAATAATAGTATTCAATTCAACTTCACACATGCAATAAGCCTCCAAATTCATCATCTAAAGCAAAATATGATTCCCAAAAGTTAATGTCTGTAAAGCTTTGGTAAATAAATCTACAAAGTTATCAGTGAAACGTATTTGCTTGATATCAATTTATTTGTTCTGCTGGAGCTCATGAGTGTAGAAGAAATTTTGTGAGATGTGTTTGGTTCTGTCTCCCTTAATGTACCATCCTCTAATTTGTGCAATACAGACAAAATTATTTTCACATATCACTGTTGGAATATTTGTTGCAAAATTTAATTTGTATGTGTAGGGGTTTTCTCAAAGGCGCGGAAAGGCGCGGTTCGGGTGAAGTCGTAACTTGAAAATTTTTTAAACTTACTGAATAAATTATTCAATATCTCATATGAATAATTAAACGTATTTACTAGATATCAAATAACGACATAAATAATTTAGAAACACTACGAAACTTTTACGAAAAATATTTTTCCACAGAATAGCATAAAACGTGTTTTTGTCTGAACCGACCAATCAATACACACGGGGGTTGTCCAGGTCAGACCCAATAGTACTTGAGCAGTTCATAGGCTGCCCGAACAATGATCAATTCACTGTTTGGACAGCGGACACCCGATAAGCCCAAAACTCACCTGGTAACACCGTTTTTCGCCGTTTTCGCATATTTTCAGTCTGAAATACTTTCCGAAAATTATTTCAATGCCCAATACATATCCAATACATTTAAACAACATATTTTTCATCACCAAATTTCTGGTTTTTCCAGGTCTGACCAAGGAGCAAAAAATGTCATTTTTTCATGCTTTAAATCCAATTTTCCCAACATTGATCATATTAACAATTACATCAATCAAAGCCACCACCTATGAAGAACTCAAGAAAAATTCTAGTACAAGAGTGGTCATAGCACTCTAGAATGTCAACAAGTCATCAAATGATAAAATTGAACCAATATTAAACTAATATTATCCAATCTTACTTCACACATGCATCTAGCCTCAAAATCCATCCTCCAAATCAAAAAGGCCCAAAATCTAAGAAAGGAAAAAACCCTAGAACTATTCTAGATGCTCAAGAACAAGAAACAACCTTTCTAAGTTTAAGATTTTTGAATATTACCTCAAAATCTCTTAATTTCCTTAAACTGTCTTCTTGATTCCTTTACGTTCTCTCTTGGTTCTTCAAGAAAATTTTGCGAGCTTTTCTTCTTGGTGAGATTCGGCCATGGCTTTCAATTGAAAGAGGGGAAAAAAATTAATTTAAAAATTAGGCCAAAGCCGACTTTGAGGGGTATTTTAGTCATTTGGTCATTTTAATCAAATTAACTAATAATAAGCTTTAAGTTAACAAATCCAATTTGTAAACTTTAAGCTTAAAAAAATCATGTAACCAATAATAATCAAATATATTGCATAATAATTATGTAATATTGATATAATTTAATTATCTAGATATTTAACATTTAAACACTTAAATAATTAATTAATGTGATAATTATTATATATGTATTTTTATTGACATTAAATAACAAATACATATATTAATGGAATGTGTCAAAATCTCATTTGACAATTAATTAATATGTATCAAATCAAATTTTGTATTAGATACAAATACATATTAATTATTAATTGACCAAAATCCCCTAATGCATGTATTTTCGTTTAACCGTTTAAACGATTCGAATTAACTCATTTAATCCGGTGAAGTATTATGAATAATCTGTATTATTCATAATGTGTTGCGAGTACACTTCATATTGTATGACTCTCTAAGTTTAGGTTTATCCGTCACGAAATCCAATTTCATGTCCATAATTTACCAACTCGTAAATTATGACAATTATAGATAATCTCGCTAAACTATGCAAGTGGAGGTCATTTCATACATATAATCCATTCGTCACAGGTTATCAATATTATACCGGGGATATAGATAGGAATGTCAAATCCCTAAGGTATAATATAGTTGACTTTCAAATTTACGATCTCTAAATAACACTCGGAACTCACTTCCGTAGTATACAACGGGCATGAATTTACTAGATCGCAAACACGTATAATATACATATGTTTTGTACATAGGGCTGACAGATTCTATTTGATACTCACATGATATCATGAACATCAGTCCACACCCAACGAGTAGGTGGAGGTCTGATCTAAATAGATTGGTGACATGACTGTCATCAAAGTGTGGATGATGTATCATATATCTACAGTGGTAACGCAAGTCGAATGACCACTATGCTACTCGACTCGAGAAGATTCTTATTGACGTTGGTGTACAATCTATTGGGAAATCTTCGGTGAGTCATTCAGTATTTATCAAATAAATACCTACACGTCTATATGAGTCTCTCAAGACTCATGATTCATTGGGATAAACCATCAGACCAAGTCTCGATATACGATATGTACTAGTCTCAGCGGATTTTACTAAGCTACCTGTGTCAGTATATCTTGACCAGGAACTTTATTTAAGAATATACAACTTATAGTGACGCTTCCCAATGTCAATTACAAACTACATTATAACTGCGCATTACGTTGTAAATTTTGGGGTCTTTGTCTAATATATACGTATCACTAAATCATATTTAATTTCAATTTAATCGTAATTAGATTAAATACATATATAAAAATAAGAGGTGCAACCTATAAGTAAGTAATATTATGGAAAAAAGAATTGTTCGTTTGAATCAGACATAAATACGATCCGGATTGGCACTCCGAGCACCAACCCTAATAATTTCTCTCACTTACTCTAGTGTCAGTCCACAGTATCATATACACATCTCAATTTGTATCACATACTCATGGCCCTCAAGAGTTCACTTAGCATTCAAGAGGTAGGCAATAACAAGTAGGTCTGCTATAACATATTGAGTTTGTCCAACAAACCCAATTGTTTCCCTTATACATCAATATGTCTCAGATGCGACATCAATATTGTGTTACAGTTACTAATTTGTCTAAGTATTTAGGGATCAAATCTAAAATACTATGCAGACAACCGCAAGCACAATACTAATATCAAAACTTCGAATCTATAAGGTCACTATGTTACTTCATAAGTTACAACTAATTACACTAACATAGTAGAATCATTTGTGACACTCCCACTGCATCTTTTTTGACTCTATATGACGTAATCATCTAACGTCATAATTTGACTCAAAACCAATCTGACCCTACTGGTTGCAGACTACATTCTCTATGAATAAGAAATATGTTCTTAATATCTCTAAGATAACAAAGAACATGTTTCAAGACCCATCCTATGGTGTATAGGGTATCAAAATAGCTTGTAATAATTACAATTAAATTGATATCTTTAATCGCACATAATATAGCATTCATTATGCCATCATCCTATAATGCATAAGATTGACTAGATATTCTAATCAATATCTTTTTCGACAAAGGAGTCATTTTTTACGAATGATAAATACTTTATACAAAAGACACACTAACTATCAAACATATAGTCTTGTTGTGTTCTTTATTAGATCATATCGAATGCATGACTAATGTGAGTATCTCACAAGTCTTTTGTTTTATATATAATATAAAACTTTATATCGAATATAACAAAGACTACTCCCACTGCTTTCATGGAGAAAAGAAGACTTGGGTAAATCTTTTAACTCACAAACATCTCATTATTAAATTAATAATGATAATATCGTTAGGATATACAATACTATAAAGAAATATGTACGCTCCCACTAACCCTACTATCATATATGTATTCTATTTCTATATGCTTTGATAAAATTCAGACAATCTGACTAATATCAAAATTAGAGAAAACAGATTTCCGGAAAGCTCATATGAGTCTATAATAGGCTCTATAAGCTGGTACATCAAACTGTGATATTAGAAGAATACGAACTCCAGGGCCATTCCAGAATGAACTCTTCAAACAAAGAAATCATAATGGATATATTCTTCGAAAAAAAGCATTTAGGAACACCATTTTGTAGTGGTGAACACAATTTTCGGGTCAAACCGTGAACCGCACCGAACCGAACCGAACCGCGCGGTTTGAAAAAATATTAAAAATGATTTTGAACCGCACCGAATCGAACCGCAAATTTCGGGTCGGTGTGCGATTTTGACCCACGTCAAACCGCGAACTGCCCAAACCGTAAATTTTGACTCGAACCGCGACCCGAACCGCCTAAACCGCCGACCCGCATTCAAATTAAATATTATTTTATATTTTTCTTCTTTTTTAATTATGAAAATTAAGATATTTAATGATCATATAAAAATATGTAATGAATAAATGAAAATTATGTAATTTGTTCTTCAATTATAATGTGAAAACACACAAAATTTTCTTAAAAAATTTATAATCCAAACCGCCGACCCAAACCGCTAAACCGCCAACCCGAACCACCGCGGTTTTCCTTATCAAATTTGCGGTTTCGTTTTCTAATTTCCCAAACCGCCAACCCGCGCGGTTTGAAGTAAAAAATGAAAAAACCGCCCCGAACCGCACCACGAACACCCCTACCATTTTGCATTCCTAACTAAAATGCATAGTTTAATATCAAAATTAACCAACAGACCTTTAATTGTTCAATTAGTGTGATTAGAGATAAGTTTCCTTATAATCTACAATAGATTGTTGAGTATAACATTTCTCAATGTCATACTATAAAAGTCAAACTTTTAATAAGCTCACTTCGCTTTTACTGTGGAAACTATTTGCACATTTTATGAACGATTCATAACAAAAGCTTAATCAAGTTTAAAAACTTGATCGTATTAAGCTACGGATAATCTTAAATCGATGATTCAATGCTAAATTTTGAAATCGATATCAAATATCGCTCCTACTATAAGTTATAGGATAATTTTCTTCGATAGGAAAACAACAGAACCATTTAGTATCAAATACTTCCACATGATTCTGACATCATATTGGACTTATATGAAAGATGTCTAAGAGTCTTTTCATCTTATTAATTATGTAGTTCCATTTATAGTTTATCACTCTCACATTTAACTTCAATAAGTCAAGTCTTTTCTACAATCGTTAATATCTAATGTTATACACCAAGTAATAAAACAATTTTATTACTTGGGATTATTGAAAAGATATTCTATCAAATAGAATACAATATTATATTAAATAGAATAAATGATAAACTTTTACTTCTACCTCCGAGGTGTAAGTACTTTCAATTATATAAACATTATACAAAAGAAATATTCAAATCTCAAACTTTTCAAGATTCGAATTTTCTATACATATCAAATATATAACTGTAGAAACTAATAGAACCTTAACTAAAAGGATGAATTAGTGTTACTGAAGCATAACCCCAAGAGTAATAAAACTAATTTGGTAACACTCAATATCAAATGAATCAAATCATATAATATTCGATTTCTCTCACTGACTAATTCCATCACAACGGAATCGTAGAAGAATAATATTGGGTAAAAATCATATTCATTGAATAATCTTAGAGCTGCCATAAATTCATATGTTTGATTGCATCAAATATTTTTGAACAATTCAAAGATTCATGATGAATCTTAAAGATATAATTTTCAAAACTTTAAATCAAATATCTTCGAACCAGTCAAAATATTCTATTTGGGTTTCATCGAAACATATTGAAAGTTCTCGAACCATTTAAGACGTTCAATATATATTCTTTTAGAAACACGTAACTAAGTCATGAGAACTCATTAACTAAGTTATGAAGTAAAGAAAACTATCCAAGGTAATTTATAATTCATTAAACTACATACATCCAAGGTATTAGTTTAATAAATTTGTGGTCCAATGACGATCATTGGTTAAATGAGATTTAATCACATTTTCCAGAATAAAAATAAATAAGGATATGTGGTGTGATCTCGTATCAGACCATCCATTACCATACGGAATAAGCATCTAATGTTTATGTGATAATCTCATAAAGCACTATTCTAAGTTATTTACTTCACCGAATATTTTTCTTAATGTTTATCTCTTCATCAATGGCACTACTAGTCACTTAAAATATGAAATAATTGTTTATAAAGAACAAGTAACTATCTAATAGTCACAAGTTATGATATCAAAATAATCATTAAATAATAATTTAAATAACTAGACAGGAGATCTAGTATCCAATATCTATAGTTGTCCTATTGTAAGAATCGATATTATTTACACACAACTATACACATATCTTTTCTTTAGCTTTATAATTTGTCTTCAACTATTCACAACAATTGTAAATAATTTTATTAGCAAACTGTGTCAGACACATTACCTCTAAAGGTCACTAAATACAAGAAATGTCATTATCAGATAAACAAATTCCTAATGGGATTTTCCTAATGCTAGTCAAGAATCTCGAGATATGAACGAATTCATGTCAATTCTTATTGTAAAAGAAACTATTCTCTCTACAGAATTATATCCTAAAATAGATATCTATTTATATTACCTAAAATGACTAAGTAACTAAGTCACTAACCATCTTGATTTTTCAAGAAAATCGGAACAACAGTTCTTGATGGTTTTAGATTAATCTAACAATATTCAAGCCTACTCATAATCTAGAACCTATTCTAGAAAACTGCAACCATAAGGGAAGTCAGAAAATATATATATAAAATATACATGCAGTGAATTAAAAGTTTAATTCTATCAACACTATAAAATAAAGAAAATATTAGCGGCAATTTTCATAATATTACACACTACCTTAGTTATGGATTTTTAACCCAGTAGTACCTCCTATTATTTTACGTAATACCGTAATCCCCAACAGAAAATGAGAAATCAATAATTAAATCGAATTACATAATGAAAAGTGGACCCCGTGAATATATTTTAACTTATAGCTTTGGCACATTCTCTCATGTGTATATTCACAGGTAGACAACTCATTGTCAATCACACTCATTATGACTCCTAATTTTGATCCTGACCATTTCTTATTGTGACAGCTTTGGCACGTTTATAGGAGGCGTATCAAGGCTTCACTTGTCAGTAACAAACTCAAGCTACTGATGTAGTCCTGACAGCTTTGGCACGTTCAGGATTTCCACTTTCACTTGAATTTGTCTCTTATCATATAAGTGTTGGATAATTATGACCCATAGCATCACTATTTGTACAGAACATGGTGTTGTTGTACAAATTAGCTATGTAACAAAGAAAATTACTCTTTTATCATTTGTAATTGGATTAACTGGATATATAAATGATAAAAGTCCATATGATTAGTACCGGATTAATAAGATATGAGACAATATTAATCCACGTAAGGTTTAATCATTAAATATCCATAGTCGTATTATTATCGAGACTGGACATCGATAATGCGTAATAGGCTAGTATTATACTTGTGCGTGTTATGGAAGCGTAACAACATAGTTCTCATATATTGGGTATTGGATACTTATGGAAGTGTAATAGGAGGTTCTGTTTACCGATGGTACGTGAACAACTTCGCTCTGGATAGACCCCTCGGAATCCCATTGGTAGTATGACTGTGTCTATGGGAATCCGAATTAGGGTAGGTGTATTTGGTCTTAACATGAGACTTGTATCGCAAATACTTGCGATAATCAGTATACTTTGGTTTTGGTCGTTGACCGGCGTAAACAGACAGGTTTAACGCAAGCGCACGTATCGTTCAAGTAATATAAAAATATCGATCCCACGAGGAGTTAATTCCTACTGTTGTTATTAATTATTGATACTATTTATTTACAGATATCTAATTATAGGAAGAAGAGAATAATTGCTTTTGTTGGTTGAATGTGGATTTGATAAATAAAATACTTAAAGACACAAAAGAAAATACTAAGGAAAATAAAAAAAGATTCAAAGATCTAGGGTTGTGACTCCACACAATATTATTATAAAGATGAATTGATTTTCTTATATATGTTTAATAAATCAGTTTGTTAACCTGGAACACGAAAATATGCAAAAGCCTCTGTCGATGGTCAAATGTAAATACCCAGTATAACCCAATTGAACCATATGTCTATGTCAACCAAATTACCTGGATTCATTAAGTTCAAATTCCAATTATGGCTACCCCCGCCCGACAGGTATAAGTCTATCATGTAAGGAAATCTATTAAAGGGTTATCTATCCTCAAGGAAGATCGTGAGCTATTGAATCTAAGACTGAAACCTAAAATCTCTTCGTCAAGTTCATTTTAAGTTTACCACATCAATCTTATTGGTGATCAGACAACAAGAAGCATTAAGCTTAAGACTCAATAAAAAAACTAAAGAATTACCCAATATATAATTAAATCAATTATTAAGCCTATTAATATTATGTTTCATCACTTCCCTAGAATAAAAATAAAATGCTGGGGATAGAGGATCCACATTTAGAAATCTCAAATTATTATAATATGGAAAATGCCAGTATTATCCAATTAAGTTGAAACAGCCATAAAGGTGGTGTTATTATTTATCCATAAACCAACCATATAGGCGGTAATTATCTGTCAACTAAAGACCAGCCATATAGGCGATGTCACATTATGTTGCATAATTAAAACCAGCCATTAAGGCGGAATCAACTTTTAATCCATATTATTAAATTACAATTTCCATATTATAATTGAAGTGAAATTAATCTACCTTTACTATTTCTAATTTAGAAATCTCCCTTATTATAATATATAAATCTGTGTGATAATTACCAACCAGCCATATAGGTGGTATCCTGATTAAGTCAAATTAATAATTAATTACCAACCGACCAACCAGGCGGTATCCAATTTAGTCAGATTAAAACCAATTTATAAATAATTACCAACCGACCAATATAGTGGTATCCTCAATTAGTCAGATTTTAACTAGTTTATATATTATAATTAAGGGAGATTAATCTAAATTATAAAAGTAAAAAGCTTCACATTTACCCCAACAGTAAATTAACTACTGAACATAAAAGAAAAAAAAAACAAAATAAAATAAAATTTTATTACAAAAAGTAAAAGTGCATTAAAAATACTAAAAGTAAAATACTTAATTTAAATTACAAAAAACTTAAACACACAAGATGCAATCCTTAAAGTCCTTATAAAACTCAAGGAATGCATGATTTGAATTCTGAAATCGAACTGAATTTATAGGCGTCAGTAGGCCTTCCGCGTCGCGACACGCAGCTCACGTCGCGTCGCGACGTGCGTGATTGATGACGTGGTATACAGAGAGCTCGACACGTGGGATTCTGGATAAGGTGATAATGTGACACGTGGCAAGGCGGCTGGGAGCTGAATGATTGAGCTGACGTGATGATGACGTGGCGCTGACGTGGCGAAAGTGACTGTCGGCACCATAGAATGATGACACATGGCACGCTTTTATTGGCTGATGATGATGTGTCGGTGACATGGTGTGTTGACTCGGTCAACTGGTGATGTGGATGATGACGTGGCTGAAATGTGGAGTGACACGTGACGGTACGTGGCGATGGCGATTGTCGGCACCGTAGGATGATGACATGTGGCACGGCGAACGTTAGCAGACCGGCTGTGATGGTGAAACGTGGCACGACGCACGTTAGCAAAGTCAAACTTCTCAGATTCTGACTTGTGGATCCGGTGCACGTTAGCATGAATCGGCACACGTTAGGCGTCACGACGCCAAAGTCTTGCGCGTTGCGACATGCCAAAATTACCAAAATGCCATTTTGTCTGTTTTTTACTGTTTTGGCTCCAAATCACCTCCAGAATGTCCTGAAACTTTATTTATCTACAAAATAGCACAAAACACATCAAAATATTCACAAAACTTAAGAAACTATATAAAATATTAGGTCAAATGAGTGGGAAATAATGATATATTTACCACTCATCAGTCGTCCGGGGCTTTAACAGGTTCTGTGTACGCCTCTTCTGGGTATACTGAGAATCGTAGTGTATTGGGTGTGATGTCAAGATGGAAGTATCACTTCAGTCATATGGAGATGATGATCACGCAAGGATACAGAACTGGTACTTTAAGTGTTATAGCCATCGGGGAAGTATGACTAGGTCATGACTTTACGATCATAAAGAGACTAGTTTCTAATGATCCGATATATGCTTCGTACGGGGCATATACAATTCCAGCCCCAGGCCTAGCATGTGACATCTGATACTGGATCGTAATGTACAATACTATGTATGCTATTCCTGACAAAGATCTTATATTCCGTAGAAGAATATTTTTGGAGAATTGGGTAGGCACTGTGCTTTGCTAGAAGCCAACCATGTCTTGTATATCGATAATTACGTGGTACCGGGTACACACATGTTCGGATAGTCCAATGACCGAATTTACTACCAATATATCCAGGGATCTCTTAGGTCACATCCCAAATATTCACTGATGATATTTGACTCGAACAATATTAATCTGGGATTAATTAAGAGAGGGAAAATTAATATGGGATTAATTTTGAAGAGAGAAAATTAATCTAGGATTAATTGCGTCAAGAATTAATCTGGGATTAATTCGACTAGAAGAGAGAACACGATTAATTTTGAATTAATCGGTAAAATAAATTTAATTGTTATATTGGATTTTACTATTTAATTTTTTTAATTGGGCTAAAATAATATATCAGATATAATAATTGAAATTGGATTTCAATACAGAATTAAAATTGGATTTTAATTCGTGCCAACGAATTGATTTGGAATTAATTCGTAAGCGACTTTCGTAATAATTTTACTGGGTATTATTATTTAATTAAATTAGATTTAATTGTGTCGCGACGGAAAATTCGTTTAGTTGGATTAAATAAATCCGAGCCCAAAGTGTGTTGTGTAAGCTTACTAGAATTTTGAATTCAATGTGATGGTACCCACTCACTTACATCAATTAGTCACTATTTGATGGAAGTGGTTAGGATAATAAATTGGATTTTATTTACCTATCACACCTACCAAGTGGAATAACACAACTAATGAAATTTTGGATATATTCAATTATTATTGTCTCTCTCTCCTTGGCCGAATACCCACTGCTCTCTGCTTGGCCGAATTGGCCATTAATTTCTCTTTGAAATTGGCTAAAAGCATGTTTTTGCTTTTCTTTTAGAAAGAAAGGTAATTGGCCTCAAATGGCTTCTCTTTTGAAGAGTCAAAATTGCCTATGTTTCTTCTTCTCATTGGCCGAATTGGCCACTGTATTTTGAAGAAATGCCGAATGGCCTTTGACTTGCAGACTTGGCCGAATGGCCTTGGGTCACCAATGGCCGATTGCTTCCCTCTCTCTTGGGCAAATTTGTTTCTCATTGGGAGATAAAATTTGTTCCATTTTTGTTATTGCTAGCACATAAAGGAGTCAAGTGAAGGTGATAGAGATACTCACCCATGAGCTTGGAAGCTTCAACATCCATGGAAGTTTTGAAATCCTAAATCCGATCAATGTAAGTATTCTGCAACTTTCTTGATTAATTCACACAATAATCACGCTTAGAGATCCCGTGGCATGTCTAGGACACTTACAATCTTATCAGAGCGAGATCTAAGCATAATTTGAGTTTAGGGTTTATAAACTTTAATTTGGGATTTTATGCTTGGAGCTTGATTTTGCCTAAATTAATTATTGGGTTGTGTTTGAATGATGAAGAATTGGATTTGTGCATATTTGGTTTTATGAAAAATTGATTAGATTAATTTTCACTAAAAACCCCCCACCATGGCCGAATATGAACCCTAATCTAATACTCATGGTATTTTTTGATTTTCACAATTAGATGTGTTAAAAGCATGAAATGAATATTGATTGTTGATTTAATTGAATTGAAATCAAAATTGGGTGTTATTTCATGTATTGCCGTGAGTATGATGTTGGGGTTTTAAGGGGGAATATCGATAACGCAGCGAAATCGCGGAAAATCAAAATTTTCCGATTTCAAAATTTTTTCTCAGATCAATCAAATAAACTTATTTATTTAATTATCCAATTATCAAATTCTGAAAAATTACACAATAGATCAAATTTCTTGGTAATTACCGAATTGCCCCAAAACTTTGTAAATTGATCATTTTTGTCCAAAAGTTGTCAAATACAATTTTGGATGATTCTAAATCATTTCTAAAATATTTTTCAACATATCTAATGCATCAAAATCATATTTCACACAAATCCCAAATTTTTGAGCAATTGCCGTGAGCACCCCAAAATTTCCAATTAATTGTAATTTGGTCCCTTTTGTTCAAAACTTGCCAAGATCAAATCCAATTAACCTAAAATTTTACATGCATCATATTCATACCATAATACATCACATATATAAAGACCCAAATTTGGAGTGGGTTAAGAACCCTAATTTTCCAATTTCATCAAATTGTCCAATTTCACCAAATTTACAAAATCCAACACTTTAATCCATTCAATACTTCACCAATCTAGCCTCACCACTTTGAAACAACTCTAGAACAATTCTAGGTCACCAAGGAGTGGTTTACCAACTCTAGAATGGCAACTTGATTCTCTAAAAATCAAAAGAGAGCCATTGAAACAATTTCAAGCTCACTTTATAACCATACATGCATACATCTTTCTTCCAAGTTCATAATCAATTAAAACACAAACTATAAGTAGAGAGACAACATCAAAGAAACACAAGATGAAGCTAAGCATGTTAGAAACATTTTTCAATTTGAAAGAAAACTTACAAAACCTTAAGATTTCCAAGCTTTTCCGTCTTTTCTTCAAACTTTTCTCTCGACTACTTTTGTGTTTCATTTTGTGACTTATGAACCCTTAAACCCTAAAAATGAAACAAAACAATATATACTCACCCAAATCAAGCCCTTGGCCGAAATTGGTAGTAAGGAAAATATCAAGATATTTTTCATTTGTTTCATTAAAGCTTTGTCAACTTGTTTCCTTGAATCATTACAACTTTAAGTATATCCGTCACAAAATCTAATTTCGTGTCCATAACTTACCCACCCGTAAATTATGACGACCACAGATAACTCGTTGAATCATACAGGTCGAGGTCATTGCATACGTATAATCTCTCCGTCACAGGTATCCGGATAATCCCAGAGATATAGATGTAAACGTCAAATCTCTATAGGTATTATTCCGTCGACGTTTCTATTAGCAATCTATAAATAACATTCGGAACTCACTTCCGAAGTATACTATGGCCATAGATTTAACTGATTGCTAATCACATATGGACTACCTATGCCCTGTACACAGGACTGACGGATCCTATATTGACACACACAGGATATCCTGAGGATCGGTCCACACCCAACGAACAGGCGGAGGTCTAATCTAAATAGATCGGTGACGTGACTGTCATCTAAGTGTGGAGGATGTCTCATACATCCACAGTGGTGTCTCAATTCGAAGGATCACTATGCTACTCAACCCGAGAAGATTCTTATTAACATTGGTATACCATCCATTAAGAATCTTTGGTGAGTCATTCAATGTTTATCCACTATAAACACCTACACGTCTATACGAGTCTCCCAAGACTCATGGTTCATTGGGATAAACCATCGGACCAAGTCACGATATACGACATGTACTGGTCTCAACGGATTTGACTAACCGACCCGTGTTAGTAAATCTTGACCAGGAACTATGTTTGATAATATACTTTTAGCAGTGACACTTCCCAATGTCAATTACAAACTAACTTTGTAACTATATACTGCATTATATATTATCGGGCCTTTGTCTAATATATATACATATCACTAAACCACATTTAGTTTCAATCTAATTGTAATTATATCGAATACGTATATAAAAACAAGAGGTGAAACCATAAATAAGTAATATTATGGAAAAATGGGATGTTCGTATTCATGAATCAGACATAAATACGGTCCGGATTGGCGCTCTGAGCACCAAACCCAACAATTTCTCCCACTTGCTCTAGTGTCAATCCACGATATCATATACACAACTCAATGTGTATCGTATGCTTATGGCTCTCAAAGCTCACCTAGCACTTAAGAGGTAGGCAACAAGAAGTAAGTCCGCTATAACATATTGAGTTTTTCAAACAAACTCCATCGTTTCCTATAGCCAGCATCATTCATATTTTGTAGAATCTAAATTATACATTAATATGACTCTGATGCTACATCAGTATTGTGCTATAGCTACTGAGTTGTCCAAGTATTTAGGGATCAAATCCAAATTACTATGATGACAATGCAAGCACAATAGCAATACAAAACTTCTAATTTATAAGGTCACTATGCAACTTCATAAGTCAATACTTCATAAGTTGCATCTAATTCCACTGTAACAGTAGAATCATGTGTGACACTCCCACTGCATCTTTTGTGACTCTTTATGACGTAGACTGTCTAACGTCATAATTAGTCTCAAAACTAATATGACCCCAATGGTTGCAGATCGCATTCTCCATGAATTATAAACTCGTTCTTAATATCTCAAATATCACAAAGAACGTGTTTTAAGATCCATCCTATGGTCTATAGGATATCAAAATAACTCGTAACAATTACGATTAAATCGATATCTTTAATCGCATATAATAAAGTATTCACTATGTCATCATCAAATGATACATAAGATTGATTAGACATTCTAATCAATATCTCTTTCGAAAAATGAATCATTCTTTACGAAAGATGAATATTATATATAAGACACACAATAACTGTCCAACAGTTATACTAACTGTCATACAGATAGCCTTGTTATGTCCTTCATTATATCATTTCTAATGCAAGATTAATAAGAGTATCTCACAAGTCTCTTAGTTTTATATCTTATATAAAACTTTATATCAAATATAACAGAGACTACTCTCACTGTTTTCACGGAGTAAAGAAGACTTAGGTAAACCTTTTACCTTACAAACATATCATTATTACTATAATAATGATAATGTTGTTAAGATATATAACACTAGAAAGTAATTTGTACGCTCCCACTAACCCTTCAATCACATATGTATTCTCTATACTTTGACAATATCAGACAATCTGACTGATATCAAAAATAGAGAACACGAATTTCTGGAAGACTTATCCGAGTCTACAATAGGCTCTATAAGCTAGCACACTAAACTGTGATCTCAACAGAACACAAACTCTAGGGCCATTCCAGAATGAACTCTTCAAACAAAGAAATCACAACTGATCTCTTATCTGAATAAGTCATTCAAAAACGCCATTTTGCATTCTTTAGCTAAAATGTACAGTTTAATATCAACATTAACCAATATATCTTTAATTGTTCAATTAGTGTGACTAGAGACAAGTTTCCTCAGAATCTACAATAGATTGCTAAGTATAACTTTTCTCACTGTCATACTATAAAGGTCAAACCTTTAATAAGCTCACACTGCTTTTGTTGCGCAAACAATTAGCACAAATCATGAACTAATTCATAATTAAAGCTTGATCAAGTCCAAAACTTGATCGTAGTAAACTATGAAAAATCTTAGATCAATGGTTCAATGGTGAACTTCCAGAATCGATATCAAATATCACTTCCATTATAAGTTATAGGATAATTTTCTTCAATAAGAAAACAACAGAACCATTAAGTATCAAATACTCGTCAATGATAATGTTATCCTATTGGACTTGTATGGAAGATGTATAAGGGTTGTTTTATCTTATTAATTACGTAGTTCCAATTATAGTTTATCATTCTCACAATTGACTTCAATAAGTCAAGTCCTTTTCTACAATGATTAACATCAGATGTTACACACCAAGTAATAAAATAATTTTATTACTTAGGACCGTAGAAAAGATATTCTATCAAATAGAATACTATATTCTATAAAATAGAATAAATGATAAACTTTTACTTATACTCCCGAGGTGTAAGTAATTTCCATTATGTAACTATTATATAAAAGAAATATTCAAATCTTAAACTTTTCAAGATTCGAATTTTCTACTTATACATATCATATATGCAACTGTAGAAAATAATGGAACATTAATTAAAGATATGGATTAGTGTTACTGGAGCATAACCCCAAGAGTATTGAAACTAATTCGGTAACATTTAATATCAAACGAATCAAATCATATAAGATTCAATTACTCCCACTACTCAATTTCATCAAGATGGAATCGTGGAAGAATAATATTGAATAAGAATCATATTCACTGAGTAGCCTTAGAACTAATTGCTTTAAATTCATATGTTTGATCGTATCAAATATCTTTAAACAATTCAAAGACTTGTTATGAATTTTAAGGATCAAGTTTTCAAAATTTCAGATTGAATATATTTGAGCAAGTAAAAAATGTTCAATTTATGTTTCATCAGAATAGATTGAAAGTACTTGATCATTTCAAGACGTTCAATATGTGTTCTTTCAGAAACACGTAACTAAGTTATGAGAATTCATAAACTAAGTTACGAAGTAAAGAAAACTACCTTAAGCAATTATAATTCATTAAACTACATACATATAATGTATCAGTTTAATAAATCTGGTGGTCCAATGACAAATCATTGGTTAAACGAGATTTTAATCACCTTCCTGAATACAATATTCATTAAATGGATAATGATATGTGGTGTGATCTCGTATCAAACCATCCTTTACCATACGGAATAAGCATCCAATACTTAAGTGATAAAATCTCATAAAGCACCGTTCTAAATTATTTACTTTACCGAATAATTTTTCTTAATGTTTATCTCTACGCCAATGACACTACTAGTTATATTTAAAATATAACAACTGTTTATAAAGAACAAGTAACTATCTAATAGTTGCAAGTTCTGATATCAAAAATCAAAACAGTCATTAACTAATATTTTAAATAACTAGACGGAAGATCTGGTATCCAATACCTATAGTTGTAGTATTGTGAAAATCGATATTTTCTATACACAACTATACGCATTTCCTTTCTTTAGCTTTACTATTTACATTCAACTATTCACAACAATTGCAAATAATTGATTAGCAAATTGTGTCAGACACATTGCCTCTAAAGGTTATTAAAGCTAAGAAAAGTCATTACAAGATAAACAAATACCTAATGGGGATTTCTTAATACAGTCAAGAATCTCGAGACATGAACTATTTTAAGTCAATTCTTACTACATAAGAAACTATTCTCTCTAAAGTATTATATCCTAAAAGGGATATCTATCTAGATTATCTATCATGACTTAGAAACTAAGTCATTACCCATCTAAATTTTTGAAGAAAATCGGAACAACAGTTCCCGATGGTTTAGACCAATCTAATAATATCATAGTCTAGTAGTATCTAGAACATATTCTAGAATAACTGCAACCAAGAGTCAAGTCAGATAACATATCAAAATATGTGTGCAGTGAATTAAAAGTTTAATTCTATCTAATATAGATTAAGGAAAACAAACAAGCGACTATTTCCATAATAATACACACTGCCTAAGTTAAGGAATTTTTAAACTTAGCAATGCCTCCCACTATTTTACGTAATACCGTAATCCCCAACGGAAAAACGAGAATTCAATAATTAAATCGAATTCCATAATGGGAAGAGGACCCCATGAATATATTTCAACTCACAGCAGAGGCACGGTCTCGCCTACGTATATTCACAGGTAGACAACTCATTGTCAATCACTCACTAGTGACTCCTGGGTTTCCGGTCCTGGTCGTTTCTCGTTGTCGCTGCTAAGGCTGGCCCACAAGGAGACGTACCAAGGTTAAACTCGTCAATGATAAACTCAAGTTACTTGCGTAACCCTGACAGCTAGGGCACGTTCAGGATTCGGCTTTCGCTTGAATTTATCTAGTATCTTATATACATCCGGCATAAATAAATCTTTATCGGCTACACCCTCACAGCAGAGGCACGGTCTCGGATGTAGTCACGGAAAAATATTTATAAACCGTATTGATAAGACGGACCAGGAAACAAGTATTCCAAATACCAGTTACTTTAAAACCTTATTAAGCGGGGATATTCCATAAAGTGTCATACACTTTAATTTTAATCAAATTAAAAGAAAGAATGCATGTATCAAGTAAAGAAAAGAACAAACATTAGATTTTAAAGGGCTAATCATATCGGGGTGTCCAGAATCAGACTCGCTCTGATACCATTTTGTTGGGGTTTTAAGGGGGAATATCGGTAACGCAGCGGAATCGCGGAAAATCAAAATTTTCCGATTTCCAAACTTTTTCTCGGATCAAATCAAATAAACTTATTTATTTAATTATCCAATTATCAAATTCTGAAAAATTACGCAAGAGATCAAATTTCTTGGTAATTACCGAATTGCCCCAAAACTTTGTAAATTGATCATTTTAGTCCAAAAGTTGTCAAATACAATTTTGGATGATTCTAAATCATTTCTAAAATGTTTTTCAACACATCTAATGCATCAAAATCAGATTCACACAAATCCCCAATTTTTGAGCAATTGCCGTGAGCACCCCAAAATTTCCAATTAATTACAATTTGGTCCATTTTGTTCAAAACTTGCCAAGATCAAATCCAATTAACCTAAAATTTTACATGCATCATATTCATACCATAATACATCACATATATTAAAATCCCCGAATTTGGAGTGGGTTAAGAACCCTAATTTTCCAATTTCATCAAATTGTCCAATTTCACCAAATTTACAAAATCCAACACTTTAATCCATTCAATACTTCATCAATCTAGCCTCACCACTTTGAAACAACTCTAGAACAATTCTAGGTCACCAAGGAGTGGCTTACAAACTCTAGAATGGCAACTTGATTTTCTAAAAATCAAGCCATTGAAACAATTTCAAGCTCACTTTATAACCATACATGCATACATCTTTCTTCTAAGTTCATAATCAATTAAAACACAAACTATAAGTAGAGAGACAACATCAAAGCAACACAAGATGAAGCTAAGCATGTTAGAAACATTTTTCAATTTGAAAGAAAACTTACAAAACCTTAAGATTTCCAAGTTTTTCCTTCTTTTCTTCAAACTTTTCTCTCAACTACTTTTGTGTTTCATTTTGTGACTTATGAACCCTTAAACCCTGAAAATGAAACAAAACAATATATACTCACCCAAATCAAGCCTTGGCCGAAATTGGTAGTAAGGAAAATATCAAGATATTTTTCATTTGTTTCATTAAAGCTTTGTCAACTTGTTTCCTTGAATCATTACAACTTTAATAACCTTTTAACAAGTCAACAAAAGCAACTCAAAAATATAACAATTATATTTAATTTAGGGTATGGCCGAATTTGGTGATAAATAAAGGAAATTGATATTTCAATTTTAAACAATTTAAAAACAAATATCTAAGAAGTCAAATCCAATTTGACTACCATTTTCTTTACTTTAAAGTCAACAATAAACACTTATAATCATTTCCTAACTTTATCATTTGGTGAGATATTTATATTTTAATTATATTAATCATTTAACAATTAAATAATTAAATAATTAATTAAATACAAATATCTCAAATATATGTATTATATTTACTTTAAATATCTCAAATACATATATTAATGATATATGTCAAATACCTTTATTTGATAGTTTATTAATGTGCATTTAATAATATCATATATTAAATACAATTACACATTAATTAGGAAATGACGGTTCGGCCCGTTCGCATGTATTTTTTGTTTAACGTTTAAATAATTTATAAATAATCATCATTATTCATAAAAGTTTCCCTAGTGCTCTACGAGTATATTTCATTAGTGAGACTCTAGATTCAGGTATATCCGTCACAAAATCCAATTTCGTGTCCATAACTTACCCACCCGTAAATTATGACGACCACAGATAAACTCGCTGAATCATACAGGTCGAGGTCATTGCATACGTATAATCCCTCCGTCACAAGTATCCGGATAATCCCAGAGATATAGTTGTAAACGTCAAATCTTTATAGGCATTATCTTATCGACGTTTCTATTAGCAATCTATAAATAAAATTCAGAATTCACTTCTGAAGTATACTATGGCCATAGATTTAACAGATTGCTAATCACATATGGACTACCTATGCCCTGTACACAGGACTGACGGATCCTATATTGACACACACAGGATATCTTGAGGATCGGTCCACACCCAACGAACAGGCGGAGGTCTGATCTAAATAGATCGGTGACGTGGCTGCCATCTAAGTATGGAGGATGTCTCATACATCCACAGTGGTGTCTCAAGTCGAAGGACCATTATGCTACTCAACCCGAGAAGATTCTTATTGACGTTGGTGTACCATCCATTAAGAATCTTTGATGAGTCGTTCAGTGTTTATCCACTATAAACACCTACACGTCTATACGAGTCTCCCAAGACTCATGGTTCATTGGGATAAACCATCGGACCAAGTCACGATATACGACATGTACTGGTCTCAACGGATTTGACTAACCGACCCGTGTTAGTAAATCTTGACCAGGAACTATGTTTGATAATTTACTTTTAGCAGTGACACTTCCCAATGTCAATTACAAACTAACTTTGTAACTGTATACTGCATTATATATTATCGGGCCTTTGTCTAATATACATATCACTAAACCACATTTAGTTTCAATCTAATAGTAACTAGATCGAATACGTATATAAAAACAAGAGGTGCAACCATAAATAAGTAATATTATGGAAAAAATGGATGTTCATATTCATAAATCAGACATAAATACGGTCCGGATTGGCGCTCTGAGCACCAACCCCAACATGTGAAGCATGTTGGAATGGATTGAATTTTCTTTATTTTATGTTGGACATGAATTAGATGTTAAACATGATTAATTAGATTAATTAGTGTTTTGGAATTACTAGATTAATTAATTAATTGTGTTAATTACACTTCAATTGAATTAATATGTAATTTGGAATGATATATTAATTTAATTTGTTGTAATTGGGCTAATGCGCTTTGTTGGGCCAAAATTTTAGTCTTGGATTATATTTGGGCCTAAACCATTTCCATAAAGTCCAAAATATGACAATTGAGCCTTTAATAATTTAATTGGGCCTAATGGACCTAAATTGATTTTATGGCATATGATGATTCCTAAATGGGCCAAGGCTTTTGGGTTTGATCCATAATGGCCAAAAGCCCAAGCCTAAAGAATTAATTAAAAGCCCATTGGACTTTAATTGAAAAGTATTGGATACTAATTGGGCCTTTGAGACCCATTAAGATTGGATTTGGAATCCAAGTCTTTAAGGCACATAAATAAATGTAATTATTTAATTTGGAATTAAATATGAATTAATATTGGAAACAATTTAAATTAGATTTAAAATTGTAGTTTGATATAATTCAAGAATACGTACTTTGAGTATTTATTCTTAAACGAGTTTGACTCGCGCAAATCAAATCGTTGTTTGAACATTGGATGGTCATTAATTCAAAGATTAATTAATTGGATTAGATTGATTGAATAACATGCTTTGTGTGAATACTTGTATGTATGAATAAATAATGTATATCGGATGGATATTAGAATGGTGAGGGCAATTTTGGAAATTATTATAATAAATTTAGAATTTATTAAATTGGACCTGCATGTCGAGCCTATTATCTCTATTCTCTTTGTATATCTCTTCTCACCAATTCCCCTCAATGTAAATGAGGTTTCTTTAGAAGTATTATGTAATTGGGTAGAAGGATATAGTGCTAGCGGGAGAGAGGAAATGGAGAGATTTGTTCTAGGAATAATTTGTTGTATATCCATCCGCATATCATTATTATTTATTTTGCGCCTTATTATGCTTTTAGAATGCATGCCTAAAGGGTGTATGATGAGATCTAATTAAAGATAATAAATTGGTTGCCAAATCGCGACAAAAACCCTCATTTTATATTAAGCGTTTTTCCTTCCATTGAGTGATTCTCTCTCAAGATCCAAGATTGTCATTGGTTTGTTAGCCAAAGTCAAGACCTTTGTCCATCGCGGATGTGTTTGAATCACGAAAGCTTTGTTCCATATCGTACGTCTTGGGCAAGTTGTGATTTGTTGGCCAAAGTCAAGGTCACTTCTTGTTCATCGACCTCGATTACGAAGCTTTCCCACTGTCAATGGGTCACGCTTAACTAGAATCATTAAGCTTGTTGAGCCAAAGCCAAGGCTTATTTGATTTAGAGGAAAAATGTTAGGAAATATATTGGATATATTGGCATATATTGGATATATATTTCGGACTTGGAGGTCCACCTACTAAATCTAGGAATTAGATGAGATCCAATTGATCTTATAGATCTACCTAGTTAAGTTTCATACAACTTGTTGGCCAAAGTCAAGGTTGTGTGTTATTTAACGGGATCCTACCCCACTAGGAAACTAGGTTTCCCGAGTACTCCACATAGGGTTAGAGGCTCGCCGAAAAATAGTGGGAGGCAAGTATTAAATTTGCAATTTCGTTTAAATACTTGCCAATACGCGCTCATTTTATTTTTCGTCATTAATTATTAAATATATTAGTTGGACTAATATTCAATTGTTGTTTTAATTTAACAGTTGGATTGTATTCAAACTACTTCATTTGTAGTTGGTTATATAATTGGATAATAGTAATCAATACATTTGAATGTAACCGATCAATTTAGTTAATTATATAGTTAGACTATAGTAATCATTACATTTAATTGTACCCGAAATTATTGATTAGATAGTTGGACTATTGCAATCAAGATGATTGGAAAGATTAGCGTTAAAGGGACATAATCCTGGGTGAAAATGTCTTTTACGGCTTTAATTTTCCATATTGGGAAATGAATCTCAGGATAATCCTGAGAGGTGAGAAGTTATTCTATTTGATAGAGAAACATTTTGGTCCTGAGCCCGGAATTGAGCGAATAGTAGAGCATGAGCTTCCAAAGACTCATTGTGATGATAACTTTAGTGCTCAATCTGTTATGCACAGCCAGAGCTTCTTAAAAGGCAAAAAGGAAAATATCATCTTACTTCGACATCCCAGAAGGCCTAGGCTTGGCCAAAAGCTTCTGGGGGTGTGAAGAAAAAGGCAAGGCTAAATTGTCACAATCTTCTGGGAAAATAAATGACATATCCCAAGTTGTCTGCCTAAAATGTGGCAAACGGGGTCACTAGAAGTGTGATTGTCGTATGGACAAGGCATACATGGAGGAAGTGAAGGCGGGACAAGGCCCCAACTTCAAGTATATTTGTTATAAACATGTTCACTACTGGTTTTAAAATAAGATTTTTGATACTAGATATGGTACATAAATATATGTACTGATGTGCGGGATCTACTGATAAGCAGGATATTGGCTTCAGATAAGATCGACCTATAAGTCAGAAATATGACGAGAGTCGCTGTTTTGGCCTTAGAAACCTAAGTTTTCGAACTGTCCTTTGGGCATGTACTTAAATTAGGAGACTGTTATAATGTATCTAGTTTGACTATGAACATTATCTCTATATCTAGTTTAACCCGTTACGGGTATACCTTTATATTCCGAAACACATGGTGTTTTGTTTATAAAGATGATATCGAGATATCTACATTAAATGTAAATAATGGTCTTTATATTTTGAATATAAATGAATCTCAAACATATAACATGACAAACAAATAGCTCAAATTGAGTAAATCAAATGAGACTTATTTGTGGCATTGTCATCTGAGATGCATTAACAAGACTCGTATATCCACACTTTCGAAGAGTGGATACTGGGACGAATTTGATTCTAATTCAAATGATGTCTATGAATCTTGTTTATTAGGCAAAGTGCCTAAAACACCTTTTATGGTAAAGGTGCAAGTGTCACTGATCCGTTAGCCCTCGTTCATAGTGACGTAAGTGGGCCCATGTCTAGCTAGGCTAGAGTTGGATATGAATACTTTGTAACCTTTACGGATGTGGCATCGCGTTACAGTTATGTGTATCTTATGAAACACAAGTCAGAAACTTTTGAGTAATTCAAAGAGTTTCGACATGAAGTATAAAAATAGATCGGAATAAGTATTAAGACATTACAGGAAAAATCATTTATGCAGTGGTAAGTGGGAGGAAAGTAAAACTCGATGAAAAATTAGAGTAATATTGTTCCTGGCACCGACTCCTTTACGGAACACGAACAGTTCATCAAGGATGAAACTATACCACAATCTTCGAATACACAAGAATCGCGTAAGTCGAAGAGAGTCAGAAAAAAACCTGGGAGGTATGGGTTTCTGATCTCACCTCATGTAGATGTTAATCTAATTGAGGATAATTAACTGACTACGTATGAGGAAGCGATACAAGGTATCGGCTCCGTTTTATAGCAAAGTGCCATGAAGTCCGAAATGGATTCCATGTATACCAACCATGTTTGGATACTGGTTGATGTACCGGGAGGCAATGTGCCTATTGGTACTAAATGTGTCTTCAAGGAAAACATACATGGATGGTAATATACAAATGTACACAGCTAGGCTTGTACAGAAAGGGTATCGTCGACTACATAGTGTCGACTACGATGAAACTTTTTCACATGTTGCCATGATTAAATCCATTCGGATAATGCTTGCTATAACTGCATATTTCGTTTATAAATATGACAGCTGGATGCCAAAATCGTTTTCCTTAATGGAAACCTTTTGGAGGATGTTTGTATGCAATATCCTGACGGTTTTGTCGTGCCAAAACATGCAAACAAGGTTTGCAAGTTAAATCGATCCATTTATGGATTAAAGCAAGCATAGCGTTCTTGGAACCAAAGTTTTGATGAGATCATAATGGTATATGATTTCATTCAAAACGAAGATGATTCTTGTGTATATAAGAAGGTTAGTGTGAGCGCACTGTCAATAAATGTCCTATAAGTTGATGATGTATTACTTCTTAGCAATAACATTCCCATAATATAATCGGTGAAAGCTTGGCTTTCATTAAAATTCTCCATGGAATACCTGGGAGAAGCAGGCTTTATTCTAGGAATAAAGAACTATTGGGATAGATCTAGAAAGCTGCTGAAACTATCTCAATGTTCGTACGTTTTGACATGTACGTGACCTGATGTCTCATATGCTTTGAGTATATATAAACACAATTAGGCCAATCCAAGTGATGGTCACTGGATTGAAGTTAAGAACATCCTTGAGTATCTTGGATAAACCAAGGATGCTTTCTGACAATATGGGGAAATGAGAACTTGAGGTGACTGGGTTCATCACTGCAAGTTTTCAAACTGATAAAAATGACTGTAAGTCACAATAAGGGTACATATATAGTTTGAATAACGGAACAATGAGCTGGAAATCTTCCAAGAAAAATACCGTTGCCGAATAACAAATAAGAACGGAACATTGTTGCAGCTGAGGCAACAAAAGAAGAATTTTGGATCTATAAAATTCCTAATTAGATCAGGAGTAGTTCTGTTAGCAGCTGAGCTAGGCTACAACGCAGGCTAAAGAACTGCGGTCTCATCAATGATCCAAGTATATACTTCAACTATTTCATCTGATTCATAAGATCATATATTGTGGCGATGTGATGATTGAATAAATCGCATCAAATGATAACCTTGCAAATCCGCTGACGAAAGTTGTTTCTCAGTAGAAGTTTGAGCAACCCATACATAGTTCAGGTGTTAGATACTTGAGTGATTGGCTATAGGCCAAGGGGAGATTGTTGGATAATTATGACTCATAGCATCAATATTTGTACAAATTAACTATGTGACAAAAGAAATTGCTCTTTTATCATTTGTAATTGAATTACCTGGATATATAAATGATAAAAGTCCATATGATTAGTACCAGATTAATAAGATATGAGACAATATTAATCCACGTAAGGTTTAATCATTAAATATCCATAGTCGTAGTATTATAGAGACTGGACATCATAATGCGAAATAGGCTAGTATTACACTTGTGTGTGTTATGGAAGCGTAACGACATAGTTCTCATATATTTGGGTATTGGATACTCATGCAAGTGTAATAACAGGTTCTGTTTACTGATGGTACGGAAACAGCTTCGCTCTGGATAGACCCATCGGAATCCCATTGGTAGTATGACTATGTGTCTATGGGAATCCGAATCAAGGTAGGTGTATTTGGTCTTAACCTGAGACTTGCATCGTTAATACTTGCGATAATCAGTATACTTTGATTTTGGTCGTCCGGGGCTTTAACAGGTTCTGTGTACGCCTCTTCTGGGTATACTGAGAATCGTAGTGTATTGGGTGTGATGTCAATATGGAAGTATCACTTCAGTCATATTGAGATGATGATCACGCAGGGATACAAAACTGGTACTCTAAGTGCTATAGCCATCAAGGAAGTATGACTAGGTCATGACTTTCCGATCATAAAGAGACTAGTTTCTAATGATCCGATATATACTTCGTAAGGGACAGACACAATTACAGCCCCAGGCCTAGCATATGACATCCGATATTGTATCGTAATGCACAATACTATGTATGCTACGCCTGACAAAGATCTTATATTCCGTAGAAGAATATTTCTGGAGAATTGGGTAGGCACAGTGCTTTGCTAGAAGCCAACCATGTCTTGTAAATCGATAAGTACGTGGTACCGGGTATGCACGTGTTCGGATAGTCTGATGACCGAATTTACTACCAACATATACAGAGATCTCTTGGGTCGCATCCCAAAGATTCACCAATGATATTTGACTCGAACAATATTAATCTGGGATTAATTAAGAGAGAGAAAATTAATCTGGGATTAATTATGAAGAGAGAAAATTAATCTAGGATTAATTGAGTAAAGAATTAATCTGGGATTAATTCGACTAGAAGATAGAACGCGATTGATTTGGAATTAATCGGTAAAATAAATTTAATAGTTAAATTAGATTTTAATATTTAATTTATTTAATTGGGCTAAAATAATATATCGGATATATTATTTGAAATTGGATTCCAATACATAATAAAAATTGGATTTTAATTCGTGCGAACGAATTGATTTGGAACTAATTCATAAGCGACTTTCGTAATATTTCATTGGGTATTATTATTTAATTAAATTAGATTTAATTACGTCGCGACGGAAAATTCGTTAAGTTAGATTAAACTAATTCGAGCCCAAAGTGTGTTGTGTAAGCTTACTAGAATTTTGAATTCAATATGATGGAACCCACTCACTTACATCAATTAGTCACTATTTGATGGAAGTGGTTGGGATAGTAAATTGGATTTTATTTACCTATCACGCCTACCAAGTGGAATAACACAACTAATGAAATTTTGGATATATTTAATTATTATTGTATCTCTCTCCTTGGCCGAATACCCACTGCTCTCTGCTTGGCCGAATTGGCCATTAATTTCTCTTTGAAATTGGCTGAAAGCATGTTTTTGTTTTCTTTTAGAAAGAAAGGTAATTGGCCTCAAATGGCTTCTCTTTTGAAGAGTCAAAATGGCCTATGTTTCTTCTTCTCATTGGCCGAATTGGCCACTGTATTTTGAAGAAATGCCGAATGGCCTTTGACTTGCAGACTTGGCCGAATGGCCTTGGGTCACCAAGGGCCGATTGCTTCCCTCTCTCTTGGGCGAATTTGTTTCTCCTTAGGAGATAAAATTTGTTCCATTTTTGTTCTTGCTAGCACATAAAGAATTCAAGTGAAGGTGATATGGATACTCACCATGAGCTTGGAAGCTTCAACATCCATGGAATTTTTGAAATCATAAATCCGATCAATGTAAGTATTCCGTAACTTTCTTGATTAATTCACACAATAATCACGCTTAGAGATCATGTGGCATGTCTAGGACACTTACAATAAGTTCTACATGCGCAAATGAACTACCATCAGCCATAACTGCACAACTTTGGCACGATACAACTATAGAATTAGGAAATCATTTGCATCCGTACTAACAAGGCGGACCAAGAAATAAGTATTCATAATACTAGTTACTTTAATGCCTTATTTAAGCGGGAATATTCCTATAGAGAGTTTTGCTCTACATCAAATACAGAATTTAATCTAGATCAATTTCTCAACAGTTTAATTCTACCTGGGTAAACATAATTTAACTTAATCATTAAATCTATGTTATATTTTCTATCAGCGTAGAACCGAAAAATTAAGAAACATCTAAATTATATGCATGTGTAAATATCAAAATTAGGTTATTTATCATATATCAATCATGAAAAATGTAATGGATGAAGGAATAGACATGCTCTGATACTATTTTTTTGTTGGGTTTTCTCAAAGGCGCAGCGGAAAAGGAACAGTTCGGGTGAAATCGTAACTTTTGAAAAATTTTAAACTTACTGAATAAATTATTCAATATCCCATATGAATAATTCATTTATATTTCACCTAAACGTATTTATTCGATATCAAATAATGACAAATACTACGAAACTTTTACGAAAAATATTTTTTCGCAACATAACATAAAACATTTTTTTGTCCGAACCGATCAACCAATACATACGGGAGATGTCCAGGTCAGCCCCAATAGTACTTGGGCAGTTCATAGGCTGCCCGAACAGTGATCAATTCACTTTTTGGACAGCGAACACCCGATAAGCCCAAAACTTACTCGGTAACGTAGTTTTTGCCATTTTCGCATATTTTCAATTTGAAACACTTTCCGAAAATATTCCAATGTCCAATACACATACAATACATTTAAACAACGTATTTTTCATCACCAAAATTCTGGTTTTTCCAGGTATGACCAGGGAGCAAAAAATGTCATTTTTCATGCTTTAAATCCAATTTTCTCAACATTAATCATATTAATAATTACACCAATCAAAGCCACCACCTATGAAGAACTCAAGAAAAATTCTAGGATTTATAAGAGTGGTCATAACACTCTAGAATGGCAACAAGTCATCAAATGAAAAAATTGAATTAATATTACTCAATCTTACTTCACACATGCATCTAGACTCCAAATCCATCCTCCAAATCAAAAAAGCCCCAAAATATGAGATAGGAAAAAATCCTAGAACTATTCTTGATGCTCAAGAACAAGAAATAAGCTTTCTAAGTTTAAGATTATTGAAGATTACCATAAAATTTCCTAATTTCCTTAAACTTTCTTTGTGATTTCTTCACTTTTTTTCTTGGTTCTTCTAGAAAATTTTAGGAGCCTTGGCCATGGCTTTCAATTGAAAGAGAAAACAAAAATTTTTAATATGAAAATTAGGCCAAAATCGACTTTGAGGGGTATTTTAGTCATTTGGTCATTTTAATCAAATTAAATAATAATAAGCTTTAATTTACTAAATCCAATTTGTAAAATTTAAACTTAAAAGAATCATGCCAGATTTAACCAATAATAATCAAACATATTGCATAACAATTATGTAATATTGATATAATTTAATTATCTAGATATTTAACATTTAAACACCTAAATAATTAATTAATGCAATTATTATTATATATGTATTTTTATTTACATTAAATAACAAATACATATATTAATGGCAGATGTCAAAGTCTCATGTGATAATTAATTAATATGTATCAAATCAAATTTTGTATCAAATACAAATACATATTAATTATTAATTGACCAAAATTCCATAATGCATGTATTTTCGTTTAACTGTTCAAACTATTCAAATTAACTCATTTAATCCAGTGAAGTATTATGAATAATCTGTATTATTCATGACGTTTTGTCCAAGTGGTCAACGAGTACACTTCATATTGTGGGACTCTCTAAGTTTAGGTTTTTACGTCATGAAATCCAATTTCATGTCCATAATTCACCCACTAAAAAATTATGAGGATCACGAATAATCTCGCTTAACTATGCAAGTCGAGGTCATTACATATGTATAATCCCTCCGTCACAGGCTATCAATATTATACCGGGGATATAGATAGGAATGTCAAATCACTATGGTATAATATAGTCGACTTTTAAATTTACGATCTTTAAATAACACTCGGAACTCACTTCCGAAGTATACCACAACCATGGATTTACTAGATCGCAAACACATATAAGATATCTATGCCCTATATACAGGACATACAGATTCTATCTGATACTCACATGATATCATGAGCATCAGTCCACACCCAACGAATATGCGGAGATCTGACCTAAATAGATCGGTTACGTGACTGCCATCAAAGTGTGAAGGATGTCTCATATATCCACAGTGGTATCGCAAGTCGAATGACCACTATGCTACTCGACTCGAGAAGATTCCTATTGACGTTGGTGTACCATCTATTAGGAAATCTTCGGTGAGTCATTCAGTGTTTATAAAATAAACATTTACACGTCTATACGAGTCTCCCGAGACTCATGGTTAATAGGATAAACCATTCGACCAAGTCACGATATACGATATGTACTGGTCTCAGCGGATTTTACTAGCCGACCCGTGTCAGTAAATCTTGATCAAAAACTTAATTTGATAATATATTTCTAGTAGTGACACTTTCCAATGTCAATTACAAGCTACGTTATTATTGCGCACTACATTATATATTATCGGGTCTTTGTCTAATATATATATATATATATATATATATATCACTAAACATGATTTAGTTTCAATCTAATGAATTTGATCGAATATATATAATAAAAGACAAGAGGTGCTACCATAAATAAGTAATATTATGGAAAAAGTTATTGCTCGTATTCATGAATCAGACATAAATACGATCCAGATTGGTGCTCCGAGCACCAACACTAACACTTACGTGGTGCTGACATGTGGTGACGTGATGCTTATGTGGCAGCTTACGTGTGTTGTCTTCAACCTTTGGAACCTGTGGCGCATGGTGGGCATGGGCTCCTATTTGGAAGGCATGTGTGGAGCCATCTGATCTCCATTTGATTGCCATTAATTACCATCGTCTCGTCTCAAAGCGAACAAGCTGATGGTATGCCCAAAACTGATTTTTGAGAACTTTCCCGAAATTAAAATTTTCTGAATCGAGTTTCGTTCTTTGATTTTACGACCCACAATGTGTAACCAAAGCTTCTGACACCACTTTTTTTTTATTCTCTTATCACTGAATATTGTTTATTAAAAATAACAACTACTTCTATTACTACTTGAATAAAATTTACAAGAGATTATAACTCTACCAAAAAAAAACCTCACTAACCACACTCTTTAAGCTCTCTTGACATGACGCTTAATTGTTGGGGATGCTTAAACCCTCAAATGAGAGCTCTATTTATAATAAATACATAAATCAAAAATCAAAAATAAAAAAACAAACTCACCTAAAAATGTTTTGGTGGTTTTTGATGGTTGCACTAAACTTTGAAAATAGTGGCAATTACTTTTGACAATGATAACCAAAATCTTTGACAATATAAATTATGACAGTCGGATTCTTGAGAATTTGGTTTGATGTAAATATTCACTTTTAGTTTTGCAATTTATTTAGAAAAACAAAACAAACAAACAATGTTAAATGAAAGTCACTATTAGGAACATTAAGAGAGACAACATAAAAGACATTGTAGACTCATGTTGTAAGATTTCTAAGAGACATCAGTAGATGATGATTTCATAGGATTTCAAGGGAATATGCATAATTCTAATATGATATTATTTTTAGATTTCAAGGGAATATGCATAATTCTAATGGGATATTATTTTTAGATTTCATATGATGTTCTTTTAGCTTCAATGCTTGAATTCACACTACAAAAAATAAGGTCTTTAGCGTCGAACGATATCGACACTAAAATTAAGTATTTCGACGCTAAATATAAATTACGTCGAAATATTTCGACGCTAATGTTGGACGCAAAAATATGGACGAAAAAGACAATTAGTGTTAAAATTTCTAATTTCGACGCTAAAAATATGTATTTTGCGACGCTAAGTACATAAAATATCTATATTAGCGTCGAATATTTTCGACGCCCAATCAATAAATTATTAAAAAATAATTTATATTTATTACTTTTAGCATCGAATATTTCAACGCTAAAAGTGTATTTTAAATCGATAAATTATTAAAAATAAATATTATTTTATTACTTTTAGCGTCGAATAAGTCAATGTTAAAAGTAAAAAATTTTATTATTTTACATACATTTGCTCTGAAATATTCAATTTAATATTTTGAAAAATATTATTATTTTAAAAACATTACCGAATAATAGTACAATAATTTTTATTCTAATAATTAATTTATTAAATAATCTATTAAAACTATCAGTTATGTTTATACAATTGAAAATAAAATTTATTTCTGGTCGAGTGAGGCCTCCAACATCTCTCGGAAAGCTCTTATCTGCTGGTCGAACTCCTACATCTTCTTTTTGTGGTCCACATTGACCTGCAGTAGCGTCTCCTGAGTCTTCTTGAGCTCGTCTTCGATATTTTCCAACATGTTCTTGGTGGTGGCTAGCTCTTCTCGAAGGCACAAGTCAGGTTGAGAAGAAACAGTAGTACGCCCAGATGACGTCGGCTTCTTACGAGTGTCAAGGTCGACGTTGTACGTTGTCTGGTTCTTGAAAACCAATTACGACAACTCCTCATCCGGTATAGGGTCAAACCCTAACTCCTAAGTTTGATGCTGGAGCTCCACCACTTCGTTCTGTTTAAAAAAAATTAAGTTAATGTTCGAATTTGAAAAGAAAAAAAAAATTAATTTAAAATAATATTTATTTTATTTTAAATACTTCAACTTACGTAGCAATATTCATCTTCTTCATTGATCCATTTTTTCTTCTCATTGTAGTGCATCAATCGGAAAAACTCTGGAAATTACTACACCTCACTTGTGATACTCTGCTAAAAAACATAAAATGATACATGATTCGACATTAGTAAAATTAATGAACTGTTAAAATACAGTTTAGACTATATTTACCTCAGAATGTTCGACACAATGTTAGATAAATGGCTTAGAACCTCCACGATAGTTGAAACGTATGTGACTTCAATTCTCCGCATTTGCATGACATTTATTCTGCATTTAACAACACTGTAAGTAAAAAATGAATAGAATTATCAATTTCGTATTATTTTTTTATTACCACGTGTTTTTCTCTAATCCAAAGCTCACACAAGAATGTCTAATCTTGCTCCTTTATAAAATCATACTTGTGTTGTGGAGCATCCAAAGGCCAATATGAGTCAAATATCAGTTTCATGACTTTTGTCCTATAATCCTTATAACTTTTCCCCATGTGGTGGTCAAGATACTTCTGGATATTTTCTTTGGTCAGATCGATGTCGAACCACTCCTGCAGGAATAAAAACTAAGTAAAAATTAAGTATAAAATATAAATAACAAATAACAATATACTAACTAGATTAGTCACTATTATTTTCGGTATTTGAGGATTCCAAAAAAGACTCGAACTCATCTTCATCTTCGAATTCCTCTTCATTTGCCGCTTCCACGCTAACTTGAGAATGAGGAATTATCTCAACATCTGTATTTTCTCGAGTTAACGGATATTTTCAGTAACTTGGATATTTGGTAAATGAAATATCTGTTTAGGAACTTCAAAGTTGTCAGAGACTTGTTGTGGTTCATCTGAAATTTCAACACTATTTTTCTCATGCGTGTCCCAAATGCCCCTATGTTGTAACTTTTCTACCACCATCCATCCATTTCCTAGCTTTCGATCAGATATATATATCACAGACCGTGTTTGGGTACAAAAAATATATGGATCATTCTTGTACCAATAACGCTGAATATTAATTGACGTTAGATGATTACTAAATTGAATTCTCCTCTTTCTGGCATTTGTGTCAAACCTCTTGCATTCGAATAGCACTGTACGTCGTCTGGGTCTGTATATCAACTGAATGACTGATTGCAACACTATGTAGAAGTCAAAAATATCATATTCATGTTCTTCTGGTACTACAATTCCATAATTCTGAGTGACATGTGAAACATCTCACTACTCGATATGAAATCTAACTCTGTTCACAACGCATCCATTGTATTCGTAAGCCTGCTTTTGAGGCCCATATACCAATGCAACTAACGAAGAGGACGAGTCCAGTTGACCATTTTGCACTTGGTTGTTTATCTAACACATGATAATATTTATGTGTTAATATAACAAACATTAAATATTTACTGTTATGATAAAAATAAATAGTCAATGTTAGGGCTTACAGTTGCCTCAAACCATTTAGAAAATTCTTTTTGTGTCTTCCAACAATGTTGTGGTCACTATCATATTGTAGCATAGTAATATGTTGCCTACAAAAAATGAGTTACGTTAATGTAAGATAATAAAAATACAGTTATGTATTGACAAGACTTACGTTAAGTACGATTGCACTTCATCGTAATTACTCAATATAAATCAATGTGCACGTTGAATTTCCTCAATTGTTAGCAATTTGACATCTAATGCTCCAAACAGTCTGCACTTTTGACAGAACATTGTGATAACCTGCTGATTACTGTCATCTTCATCATAGTTTCTTGGCCAACGATTAAAATGAGTTTCAATATTCTGCATGTATATCGAATAAAATGTCATTGCCTCACTTATTTAGACTGTCTTTGTTATTGACCCTTCAGGCCACACTTTGTTTTTCACATATTGTTTGTAATGTCCCAAAGCCTTGCAGATATCACAACAATTTTAATGCAAAATAAAATTTTAAAAATTTAATATTTAAAATTTAATATTACCTCTCAATGGGGTACATCCATCTGTAATAGACTGGACCTCCCCTCCTAGCTTCGGATGGTAAATGCACGGCCAGATGTACCATCACATAAAAAAAATGGGTGGAAATATTCACTCAAGCTTGCATAAGATTATCACAATTCTTCGTTCAAGTTCGTCAATAACAAATGTGATTAATGTCCTCTGACATAATTGTTTGAATAAGTCACATAGGTCAAGTATGACGTCACATACATTTGATGACATATAAGATTAAATGCCAACAAGAAGGAGAATCTCCAGAAGCATATGACAGTCGTGACTCTTTAACCCAGTTATTGTATCATCTCTGACCCAACGTCCAATAGTCGATGCATAATCATCAGGAAATTTAACCATTTTCAGCCAATCACAGAATGATTTTCTCTCTGATTGCGTTAGCACGTAACTAGCAAATGGCTTAATAAGACGTCGAAGAGTGACATGTAAATGTAATTCACTACGAATTCTAAGATCTTGTAGGTCCAATCTAGCATTTATAATTTCTTTCGTCTTACCCTAAATATTGAACAGTGTGCCCACTAAACTCTCGCATATGTTTTTCTATATGCATTACATCCAAATTATGTCACATGCTAAAACTCCCCCAATACTCTAACTCAAAGAAAATACTTTTTCCCGTCCAATTCAACTCTTCAGGTTGACGTTTTTTATTTTTATCACTATTATTAGGATGTTTTCCTGGTGTGCTGTCTCTGGGATGTTGATGTTGGCAAAGTATGTCGAATTCAGACAATGGACTGGGCATAATCTGAGGTTCTTATTGACCGTTGAATAATTTACTTCTCCGCCAATAATGACTCAACTCAAGAAATCTCATATGCCATGTGTATCCTATTTTATTCTGTAACCATTGCGAAGGTGTTTGACCGACACAAACTGGACATACCATGTATCTCTTAGTGCTCCATCCAAATAATGAATCATAAGCTGGAAAATCATTAATGGTCCATAATAATGCGGTATGCATCTGAAAATACTGTCGAGAAGCTGCATCATAGGTATGCACACCCACATTCCATAATGTTTATAACTCATCGATCAATGGTCTCAAGTAAATATTCATATCTTTATCAGGGGAACGTGGACCAGGGATAAGCAATGACATAAACATGAACAGATCCTTCATACATTTACATGAAGGTAAGTTATATGGAATAACAATAACGGGCCACATGCTGTAAGAGTTGTACATATTCTCAAACGGGTTAAAACCATCGGAGGTGAGACCTAACCTGACATTACGGGGGTCCTCAACGAAACGGGGGTACAAGTAATCAAATTTCTTCCACTCGGTTCTATCCGCAGGATGTATGAATATGCCCTCTGCACCATAATAATGGTCAATAATAATGCGGCATGCATATGAAAATACTGCTGAGAAACTACATCATAGGTATGCACACCCACATTCCATAATGTTTGTAACTCCTCGATCAATGGTCTCAGGTAAATATTCATATCTTTACCATGGGAACATGGACTAGGGATAAGAAATGACATAAACATGAACAGATCCTTCATACATTTACATGGAGGTAAATTATATAGAATAACAATAACGGGCCACATGCTGTAAGAGTTGTACATATTCCCAAACGGGTTAAAACCATCGGAGGTGAGACCTAACCTGACATTACAGGGGTCCTCAGCGAAACGGGGGTAGAAGTCATCAAATTCCTTCCACTCGGTTCCATCCGCATGATGTCTGAGTATGCCTTCCGCACCGATCCTCTGACATGATGCCACATCATGTTAGTTGTTGTGTGTCGTGACATAAACAACCTTTACAGCTTGGGCGTTAATGGGAAATATCGTAATATCTTCTGAGGCATTTTCTTCCCCATAACATGGACTTTGTACCGACTTTCACCAAATATCGGACAATATTCAAGTGATTCATACTCGGCGCGGAATATTACACAGCTATACTTACAAGCATCAATGGATTCATACCCCATTCCCAGATCACACAACATTTTCTTTGTCTCGTAATACAACTTAGGCAATTCGCTTTCAACCGGTAACATTTGCCCCAGTAAGTCTAGCATCATATCAATACTTTTTTTGGTCATTATGTTCATCACTTTAACATGTAATAATTTCACAACGAAATTCAAGATCGACATCCCAGCACCTTCAAGTGGTATTTTTTTTGCTTCATCAAGTAGATTACTAAATAAATTTTGATCATTTCCACCTAACAACGGTATGTCACTGCTAACACTATGCCCAACCTGTGGACCTTCTATGTCATGCAAAGTATCGATTATCTCATTGTTTTCATGTTGATTGTAACTACTACTCCCTTCACCGGAATCAATAAACCGTGATTGAGAATTATACTGCTCACTATGATAAATCCACATACGATAAGTTGGTGATATTCCCGGCATGTATAAATAATTATGAACTTCATCAAACTTTTTCTTTTTCCTATTCAAACAATTTGTACAAGGACACCAAACACAACCTTCTACATCAATGTGTTGCTTTGTCGATTCCATGAATACACTCCATTACAGTATTCAACACTCATTCTATCCACCGAGCTCATCCAATTTCTATCCATTTCAGCCAAATATCTAAATATAAAAATATAATTATTAGACATCATATTACACTCATCAACATCATCAATTCATTAATTATTTATTTAAACATACACATATATATTCAATTAATTAATTAATTTGTACAAAATAAAACATATTTAGTTAATTAAATAATCTACATATATGCATCATAAACCATTAACACAAGGTATATAACAAACATAATTATAGAAAATGAAAACCATTTTTTTGGAAAGATTAAACTGAAATTAATTAAGTGAGAGTACTTATTATCTGCAAATATAAAGAAAAATAATTAATTAGAGTTTTATTGAAAATTTATAGGAGAGTTGTGAGGTTGCAGATGAGAGACTAAGATTGCAGATGATGAGAGAAAGAGCAGAGGGGAAAAGAAGTGTTGGTGGTGCTGCATTTTAATATAGTTCTAGCGTCGAATTAAAGGAATTTGACGCTAAAAATGTGACATTTAGCGTAAAGGGATTGTCGGTGGTATTGTCTTAAACCTTTAGCGTCGCAAAACTATTCAACGCTATATGTCAGATTGTTAGTGTCGAATAATTAATTGCGACGCTAAAAGTTATAATTTTAGCGTCGCAAATTAATTCGACGCCAAAGGTAAGGGAAATAGTTAAAAACCTTTAGCGTCGACATAAGTTCGACGCTAAAATTACAACTTTTAGCGTCGTATTGGATATTCGACGTTAAAAGTAGATTATTTTGCATCCAAAATGAATTTCGACGCTAAAAGTTTGATATTTGATATCGAATATATTAATTGACGCTAAAAATAATTATTAACATCGAAACTAAATTCGACGTTAAATTCTTGGATGTTAAAGGTATATTTTGAAAATACCTTTTGCTTGTTGTTCACAATATTGATGAATCAACAGCCGGTCTAATCCTAAGACATTTCCCAGATTATTAATCCCATCAACTTGATATTGCTTTAGCAATTTTGTGCTAATTCAACTTAAATATTTTTTTAATTGTCAAAAAAGGGTAATTAGGAAACTGTTTTGAATTGAATCGAAATCGATAAATAGGATATCATATTTAATATGGTAGATTTTTGTTCCTAATAATTAGAAACTGATTTTTTTTACGATAGATTATGGTTCCATTCAAAACCGATTTTGCTCACATCTAATGCATCAAGTCATTCAATAAAGAGAGGCACTGTTGTAGATTTATGCAAATTGATTTCATTAGGCAAAAGATGTACTTGCTGTTGATTCAGTTTGGTTTGATTTAGTGGATTTGCATTTAATTTATCAAATAGATTTTAGTGTATGAATTAAGGACTTAGTTGTATGTAATGAAAATTACAATTTTTTCTTGTATTTTCACCAAAACCCAAGGACGATTACCCAAAGTTTTATCTAGCATTTTTGCCAGTGGCTTGTCAGCTTGTGTTTACTGCCTCATTGGTCTCAACTCCGGGGCCAGTATTGGAGCCTCAATAATTGAATTCTGAATTTTTAAAATTTTAAGATAAAATTTGTTTTTTCTTTCCTCATATTTAATGAAAAAAAATTATTTTATTTTTAAATTCTCCGCATTGGATAAATCTAACTCTCAGGAATTACACTGTTGAGGCTCAATACAATATGTATTGGAGACTCCGGGATCGCGATCGCATATGCCTGAGTAGAGTACTGTGAGTTGTAATTGTCATTTTGTGATCATTTTTGGCTACTTGTTGTGATGATCATGGACTATCGTAACATCTTTGCATGAGAAAGGTGAATTTTATTAGGTGAGCAAATTGAGAATATGAAGAAAATGAATTAATTTCTTTGCATATGAATAACAGAATAAAGTTTCTCAAAAAAATAATAATAATAAAATAAAAGTTCTTTCAAGAAAATGTCTTTTATGATTACGGTACGGAGAAATTTTACAATACTGTGGGTTTTTGTTTTTTTTTTTTAACTACACAACTACTCTATTATAATATGACAAATTAATAATGGTTAAGGATCACAGTAACTTATGAAATTCAAAATCTAAAAAATTCAAAATATGATAAAAGATTGAAGACGATTTTTCTTTTTGTTTCCAAAATTAGCAAGAATTCAAAAAGATTCTTCGCTAATACATAATCAAAATGGGACCATCCCCAAGGGGTGTGACTTGGTGGTGTAGAATCCAGGATCTCACCTTAAGGTTCTAGATTCGAATCCAAGGGTGCACTTTTTGTAAGAGCCTGGGAAAGTCGGTGGTTTTACCTGCGTCGCGGCCCAGAATAGGTGGTTTGGTGGCGGGATTTCCATTGAAAATTGCAAATCCCGTTCCATCCCAACTAATTCCAGTAGAAAGCCAAAATCGCTCATGAAGTTCTTAGTGTTGTGCAACATTAGATTATAGATTTTAAATATAAAAATAAAAATAAAAAATTTACTTGCAACATTTAGGATCCGTTTGGGAACATATAAAAAATATTTTATTGAGCTTGTCAATTTGTAGGCTTCAGCTCGTGTTCGTTAAATGTTCCATCTCGTCCTGTTCTTTAATTGAGCAAGTATAAAATGAAGAAGATGATTGTTTCCCAGTATTAGTAAAGTTTAAATTTTTAGAATATGATCACCATTATCAAAAACAAAATCATCCCACATTACAGAGACCAGAGAACTTGAAAACACACAAATCATGCCAAACCAACACACAGATGATATAAAAGCACCAGCATATATTAAGTTTTTGATAGCAATAGCATGTTCTGCACTGGCATAGGCTGATCACCAAGTGTGCAGAAACTTCAGTGGCTGTTTACTTAAAAACCATGGATTTTGATATGTTCCTTCTTCACAATCCCCGCCTGTTTGCTCAAAATACGGGAAAAAAAAAGAAAACAATAATAAGCGACTTCATAGAATGCCGTAATCATTTCGGCGCGCTGTTATTTACTAAATGGCTCTAAGCTATTTGTCTTGAGGATATAAAATTTGCTAGCCTGAGAAATGAAAATTACCTGAACAAGGAACGTAGATACATTCTTTCGCTGGTCACCTTGGAGTTGAATGACCTATGAACAGATAGCGGTATAAGCAATTAAAGATGAAAAGAAAGAGAATAGATACATAATTAGTCAAGATAAGAAGATCAAAATGCACCTGTCCTAATTCGGGATCCTGGACCACTGTTCCATTGCAGCAAAATTCCTTCTTGAGGTCCTTGAGGATCTTGTTGTAGCTGAAATCTTTCTTTAACCCCTGGACAGTTGTCAGGCTTTTTCTACCATTCCGTTGCTGAACACGGATATGCACATATTCTTTTGATCCAGCACCTGAGTCTTCAGCATTTGCATCGGCAAACGGGTCTAGCATCCAAAAAGGGGAAAAAAAAGAGTTAGATTTTCCAGTGAAATCGGCGAAAATGGAATGGGGAATTTAAAACTAAAGCATCACTAACAAGAACAAATAATAAAAAGGGTGAACAATCATTTTTCATGACATAAGTGATGAGTGGTAAATCTATCACTATTTCTCACTCATTCAACCTAATATTTTGTATAGTTTCTTGAGTTTTGTGAACGTTTTGATGTGTTTTGTGTTATTTTGTAGATAAATAAAATTTCAGGACATTCTGGAGGTGATATGGGCCAAAACAGTGAAAATTGGACGAAAAGGGCATTTTGATAATTTCCCGTGTCGCGACGCCAAGACCTTCAGCGTCGCGACGTCTAACGTGCGCCGAACAGTGCTAACGTGCGCCGGGTCCCCAAATCAGAATCTGAGAAAAATTTGGCTTTGCTAACGTGCGCAGTGCCACATGTCACCATCACAGCCGATCTGCTAACATGCGCCGTGCCACGTGTCAGCATCCTACGGTGCCGACAGTCATCGCCACATGTGCCACGTGTCACTCCACGTCATTGCCACGTCATCAGCCACATCACCCAGGTTGACCAAGTCAAACTGCCACCTCACCGCCACGTCATCATCAGCCAATCAGGAAGTGCCACATGCCGCAATCCTACGGTGCCGACAGTCTCTTTCCCACGTGTCGCCACATCACCGCCACATCACCGCCACGTCAGCATCAATCATTAAGTATCTAATCCTTATCTGACACGTAGCGGATAAGAATCTCATCGACCAATCAGAAGCCGCCACGTGTCACCTTATCAGCTTATCCAGAATCTGCAAACCGACGAACCAGAGCGTGTCACGTCAACAGAAGCTGGCGTAGCAACGCCAAAGGCCCTGGCGTCGCGACACTGGAAGCCTACCCGCACCTATAAATTCAGCTTCAAATTTTAGAATTTGTTGTACCTCTCTCTCTCATCTCTTTGATGTAAAGAGAGAGTTTCTCTCTCTACTTTCTTTTAATTTTTAGTTTTTTTTAGTTTTGTAATTAATTTTAATTACGTTTTGTAATAATAATAATTTATTTGTTTTTTACTTTTTACAGTTTTTACTATTTACCATGAGGAGGTAACTTCCCCAGCTAGGGTGAAAGGTAATTCTTTTACTATTGCTATTTACATTAATCTCCCTTAAATATAATATATTCACTATTTAAAATATTGACTTAAAAGGATACCACCAGATTGGTCGGTTGGTAATTAAACTTTCTTACCGCCTATATGGCAGGTTCATGGACAAATCTTTTTACCGCCTTAATAGCTGGTTGGACTTAATTGACTTAATCAAGATACCGCCTATATGGCTGGTTGGTAATGTTATCACAAGTTTATATATTATATTATGAGAGATATCTAAATTAGTAGTAGTAAAAGTAATTCATTTTACCTTAGCATTTTATTTTATTGTAATTTACTTTTCAGTATTTACTTTACCGCATTTTTACTTTATGTCTTTTATTTTCAAGTTTTTACTAGCCCTAGTCATGTGTTGTAACTAAATTAGTTATCTGGGGTTGTGATGACTTTTAATATCACCGTTTTATAAGATTTATTTATTGAGTCTTAAACTTAATGATTTTTCATTAACTGGCCATTAATAAAATTGATCTGGTAAATCTAAAATGAACTAGACATATGGATTTTAGGTTTCAGCCTTAGACTCAATAGCCCACGATCTTCCTTGAGGATAGATAACCCTTTAATAGATTTCCTTACAGGATAGGAATATACCTGTCGGGCGGGGGTAGCCATAATTGGAACTTAAACTTTATGAATCCAGATAATTTGGTTGACATAGACATATGGTTTAATTGGGTTAAACTGGGTATTTGTGTCTGACCATCGACAGAGGCTTACACATAATTTAGTGTTCCAGGTTAATAAATCAATATATTACCCAACTTTAAGATAACCACTTCATCTTTAAAATGATATTGGAAGAAATCACAACCCTAGATAGTTTTTAATATTGAATTTTCTTAAAACCTACTTTCGAACCATTTTATTTACTTGTTTTTAAATTTAGAATCGTCACCATTTCAAATCAATCAAACAATCTGTTAGATACTAGTAATCATTTGACCTTATAAAATTAATAGATTAGATATTAAGTCCTCGTGGGATCGATATTTTTATACTACTTGAACGATACGTGCGCTTGCGTTATACGTTTGTGTTTACGCCGGTTAATAAGCGCGAGCCAAAAAAAACAAATATCGACCATTAGATGAGAAGTTACTATCTGAATATCTTATGAACTATCACTTGAACCTCAAATTGTAAAATCGGCTTAAGAGAGGCAAGTTGCTACCAATGTATGCTATAAGAAAGCTAAGGGAGGCATGCTGCATGCCTGGCCTCGGTCAATAGGCATGAGGACCTAAGACAATAGCATTTATATCTGGAAAAACATGTGACATGAACATAAAGATAATGTATGTTTAGGCCATTATGTTCTTCAACTTACCATCAATTAATTTCCATTGTCAATGATGCTTCATAAACTTAACCGAAATTTCATATCTTTCAGATGGTGGAAAAAGTTATTCTACAGATTCAAAATGTTTACACAAGTTTAGTATAATCCTGTAAGCCACCAAATCCTATTATCCATGTCCAATCCTACACTTCTATTGTTTCACACCCGCTAGAACTCAGAACATGATTGCTAGACCATGTGAAGTCATTAATAGTGGAAATTCGCAATTAAAATGAGTCGATGACATAATCAGACTTACCAAAGGTAGTAGGAATCTGGATATCAAGATCAGACATGAACTTTAGCTGATACAAGGGGCCTAACAACCGTAAAGCTCAGACCTATATGACATCACAAGATGATCACATCAGCAGGATCTAAATTCAAAATGAGTTTAATTGATTCAACACAACTGCATCTAATTCAAAATTGCCTTCTACGCTAAACTACTAAATCCCAGACCTCTTAATCATATACAATGGCAAGGTGAATAATTTTCAAATGGCGGATCAAGACCAACAAAAAATTTCCAAAAACCCAATTAAAAAAAAAATGCTTAAAACAAAAAACCAGCTCAGATAATAGAACTAGAAAATATTTGATTTTTGAATTTAATGCAATAAAAGAACCACCAACAACACAAATAGAAACAAAAATTAATTAAATAAGATATGGTTTTGTGATATCAGATATTTGGAATACCTGATCCAAGATTAGGGTTTGGGATTCGAAGCAGTCCGATCTGATGAGATCGAGAGAAACCCTAAAATGGGAGGGGGTATATCATGTGCCGGGTGTATACACCTTCTCTCTCACAACAGGCGGGCCCCACAACTGTGTGGGGCCCGCCTGTTGTGAGAGAGAAGGTGTATACACCCGGCACATAATATAATTTTCGCTAAAATGGAATCTGATAAGCCTGAGCTTTGGCTTTGGGTTTGGTGAGACAGAGAGAAACATCCAGAAAGCGGAAGACATTATTATAAACAGGTTCGTCGTTTTTGGGCTTAGGTCATTCATAACGCTCGAAAGGGAGCGTATCTGTACGCGCATTTTGTGGGGTTGTGTGGTGACTGGTTAGGAACGGAGGCGAACACGTGGCGGAAAATTTAAGCGAGTGTGATTTTCTGAGAGAGGAGAGGAGTGTGTGAGAGTATTGCGGGTAAAGGGTAGAAATGGCAAATGTGAGCTTATGATAGTAATGTACATTCGATTAGGGGTGACAAAATGAATCAACGAATCGAATTTGTATCGAATCCTAAACGAATCGAATCAAAATATGATGAATTCATATTCGATTCGTTTATTAAACGAATCATAATATCAGGATTCGTATTCGATTCGTTTAATAAACGAATCGAATACGAATATTCGTTTATTCGTTTAGTTAATGATATTATTTAATAAAATAATTTATCACATTTGATTTACATTGATTCTTCATAAATATATATATATGTAATATTTAATTAATATATTTACTAAAAATATCTCACCAAATATCGAAAATATTACTTTTTCTATCATAATTAGCTATAATTTCTCGAATATTAATTAAAAATTAACAATAACTAGTAAATAAAAATAATAAACGAATCCTAAACGAATAAACGAATAAACGAATCAATGAGCTTAAATTCGTATTCGATTCGTTTAATAAACGAATCGAATCGAATTGACTCATTTATTAAACGAATCTATTTTTCAAATCTGTATTCGCTTTAAAGCGAATCGAATCGAACGAATAAACGAATCATGACCCAAATTGCCACCCCTAGATTCGATTCCCCGTTAAAAACATTTGTCGGTTTCATTTTTTTGATGATGGTCGTTGAAAAACTAATGGTTTTTTCAAGTGTAGAATTCAATTGAGATTTTAAAAGATTATTTATGAATAAATAAGTTTAGTGTATTTTAAAAGACTATTTAAGAATGTAATGACTTATAAGATTTTATTACAATGGACTTATTTAATTAAATACCATAAGACTTATTTAACTCAAAATAGTCTTTTAAAATCTCAATTGAATACACATCTCTAAGTTACCGTTAGGGATGGAATTTGATAAGATTATAAAATAATGTATATGTAAATATTATTCTAAATATTTGATTACTATTAGTTTATATTATTACTATTAGTTTATATTTAAATAAAATTAAACCGTAAGATTAGGAGATTATTTTTCTACATTAATTTATATTATATCATTTATTTTATAATTTATACAATTCAACTTAAAACTTGAATATTTCCCATTATAAAATATTTGTTTGTTTTGTGTGTTTGAAGATTGACATTTAAAAAACTGATAGTTTTTTTTTTAAGACGAAATTCATCCATATATAAAACATCACAAGGATGTAAATACATAGTCATAAGAGCTCGAATACAAACTTAGGATATCATAAGACTTAAGCTAAGTTATGATGAAACCTAACAAATAAAAATAATTTATGTATAATATGATTCTCATAACCAGTAAGAATAGATATTCACACCTAAAACTACTTAGGTACAGGAGGAATTACGAAATTGGCATATTTTCACCTCAGCCTAAACGCAACGTCAATGATTATTTACTCCTAAATAGAAGTGAACCAACATAATACATACATTGCATAGAAAACTTTTGCAACAACATTCAATTAATTTAACACATAACAAAACAGATATATGAGGCTATACAAACGACCCGAACTTTTCTTTGCTCGCATAATCAAATCTACACATTTTGCTTGCATCAATTTTTTTTTTTTGTGTTGAAGAAAAGACTATTATTTTTGTAAAAAACAGAAGAAAAAAAAAAATGTTGGAAATCTACCACTGAAAAGTGGATCTCCAGAAGCAAATCTGGGAACAAAACTAAAAAAGAAAAAAGAGAGGCTGTTAGTGAACCAACCGAAGAAAACTCCAACGGCGTACCAGACAAAGAAGCGAAGATAGAGAAGGAAAAGAAAAATAGAGGGAGGGGGAGATGAGACGAGAAAATGAGAAAAAAAAAATGAAAAATAAAGGAAGAGAAAGAGAAGATGATGGGAAAATATTAAAAGAGATGAGAGAGCAGAGAAAAAAGAAAGATGGGGGAAAGGAAATGGGAGTAAGAGGGCAGGAGGTCGGGGTGATTAAAGGAAATTTCATACCGCCACCACAAGGGCTGTGGTGGCGGCAGGCTCAAGTAAAATGAAATTTAAGGCAATAGAAAAGTTGAGAGGGTTTTCCTTCTATTAATTTAAGATGCTTTGAAAATCGTTTTTCTAAGCTACCATTTTTTCAAAACTGATTGTTTTTTGAAGTCAAAAACTATTGAAATAAGGAAACTAAAACATGAATTATTTAAGTTTTGGGTAAGATAAAGTTGAGAAACTATTGAAATTAGGAGACTAAACATTAATTACTTGAAGTTTTGATTGACAGCAACTAAATATCTTTTTTTTGTCATATGGAAATTATCTAATGGAAAATTCTTCAAATAGGCATTTTTAACTTTCATATATCAAGACTCAAATTTTTTTTTTATGTCAAGATGTCTATGGTGTCTCAAAATTTCTTAAATTTGAGACACTTTACAACATAGGTTATTGTAAACTGTCTTAAATTTGAGACAATTTGCGAGACACTTTACGACATAGTCCGTCGAAAACAGTCTCAAATTTTATCTTTAAATCTACAAATAGACTATAATTTGAATTTTTATGTAGTTTTGTAATATTTTCTTTATATTTATATGAATAATTTGTATAATTATGTTTTTCATATATGTCGGGTGTTGAACCCCATCAATGAGACACATTATTATCTCAAGATGTATATTTTCGGGGTCATGTGATGGCGACGACCGAGATGTAAAAGGTCGTAGAGTTGATTAAAACTAAAATGGTGGGTTAGTAGTGAGTGTTCCTCAACAAACGTTCGGAAATGGCGATTGTGGTGTTTTCACTGACATATATATTTTGTATAGGTTGTTAGACATTTTTTCTAATTTTTCTACAAATAGTGTCAAATTCTTTAAGAGAAATATGACCTTAGATATTTTTTACAATTTCATTGTATAACTTAACTTTAATGCATGATATAAAACATGATTTTTATGAGTAATGGTAGCGTAATAGCAATGTATGTCTTAAAAAACACACTTTCTCTTTCAATTAAGGAACTTTGAGATCCTAATGTGTATAAAAATGTCTTAAATTTAACTATGTTGTTCCAAATCATCATCATCTTTGGACAAGTACTTGCCAATAGTGTTATATCATCTAGGCTTGTCATGTGGTTAATAGAGACATTATCAAAGGACTGCGTTATTCATGGAATGAAAGATGGCGTACATAGGCCGCATGTCCATAGTAGATCGAGCAATACACGTTTTCCTCAAGGATTTTCATGACACGGCTGCACCATTAAGTGTGAAAATAAATCCACTCGTAGATTTGGAATCCACTGTATCATATATCCAGTTAGCATCGTTGTATCCCTCTAGAACAACAAGATATCTCGTATAATGCATACCATATTTTGAAGTTTCTCTCAGATACCTCAAAACTCTTACTATAGCTTTCCCTTGGTAATGTCATGGATTACTTGTATGTCTGCTAAGCTTGTTTACAACTTGAGCGATATCAGGTCGTGTACAATTTGTGAGATACATCAAACTTTCGATGATTCTCGAATATTCTAATTGCGATACGCTTGAGCCAACATTCTTTGAAAAAAGAAAAATTAGGTCCACATGAGTTCTAGCCACATTTGGATATCCTTTATTATATTTCTCAAGTATCTTCTCAACATAATGAGTCTGAGATAATATATACTCATCTGATGTTCTGGAAATCTTAATTCCTAAGATCACATCAGTTATTCCTAAATCTTTCATATCAAATTTGCTGGTCAATAATTTATTGGTAGACTAAATCATCTTATGATTATTACCAATTATCAGTATATCGTCTACGTAGAGACACATAATGACATATCATTTTTTAGTTGATTTAGTGTATACACACTTATCACACTCATTGATTTTGAACCCACTTGACAATATATCTTTGTCAATTTTTTCATGCCATTGTGTAGGTGCTTGTTTTAATCCGTATAAGGATTTTACAAGTTTTCACGCCTTCTGTTCTTATCCAGGAACATTAAAACTTTCTGGTTGCTCCATGTAAATTTCTTCATCTAGTTCACCATTTAAGAATGTTGTCTTCACATCCATTTGATGTATTTCAAGACCAAATATAGCTGCTATGGCTATAAACACTCTCATTGACGTGATACGAGTCACTGGTGAATAAGTATCAAAGTAATCAGGGTCTTCTTTTTGTCTATAACCTTTCATGACAAGTCTTACCTTGTACTTATCTATTGATCCATCCGACTTCATCTTCCGTTTGAAAATCCATTTATAGCCCAGCGGCTTATAACCTGGAGGAAGATCAACCAACTCTCAAGTATGGTTTTGAAGGATATAATCAATCTAGCTATTGATAGCCTCTTTCCACAAAAGGTGTATCTGAAGAAGACATTGTTTCTTTTTAGCTTTGAGACTCATTTTCTAACAAGTATGTCAGAAAATCAGGTCCAAATGACTTAGACGTTCTAGCTCTTTTGCTACGCCTAGGTTCATTTTCCTCAATATTTTCATGTAATTCTTGGTCAACTTTATCATTGCCTTTAATAATATCAATAGTTCTTTTGAGAGACTATGTTCTTTGTCTTTCCTTATAAGGAAATGTCTCTTCAAAGAATGTCACATTTCTTGACTCAATTATCATATTTGGATTGATGTCACGAATTTCAGACTTATGTACCAAGAATCGATACGCACTACTGTTGTTAGTATATCCAATGAATATACAATCAATAGTCTTGGGTCCTATTCTAACCTTCTTAGGTTTATGAACCATCACTTTGGCGAGACACCCCCACACTTTCAGATATTTGTAGGAAGGTACGTGACCTTTCTACAATTCATATGGTGTATTGTCCAATCTTCTGTGATGTAACTTGTTCAAAACGTAGTTCGCGGAAAGCAAGACTCCCCCACTATTTCTGGGGTAAATATGAACTTATCAACATGACATTCATCATTTCCTTCAATGTTCATTTTTTACGTTCCACAATCCCGTTTTGTTGAGGCGAATAAGGAGTAGTAGTTTCGTGAATAATTCCATGATTGGAACAGTATTCACAGAATGGTGACACATATTCACCTCCCCAATCACTCTTGATTCTTTTGATTTTCTTACCAAGTTGATTTTCAACTTCGTTCTTATAGTGTATAAAGCTCTCAATAGCTTCATCTTTGCTCCTCAGTAAATACACATAACAGAATCTTGTGCTATCATCTATAAAAGTGACAAAGTACTTTTTATCGCCTCTTGTTTGTACAATATTCATATCACACACATCGGTGTGTATAAGTTCCAAGGGTTCAGAACTATGTTCTATGGAATGAAATGATGCTCTATTCATTTTTGCTTCAACACAAGCCTCATATTTATATTGGTTATCAATTATAAATTTAGGTATAAGGTCCATGTTAATTAATTTACGCATTGTATCATAATTAACATGTCCTAACCTCTCATGCCATACATTTTGTGACTCAATAATATAAGCGGAAGATGTAGCTTTATTATTAGCACTGTGTCGATTGGCATTCATTACATTGAACTTGAAAAGGCCCTCAGTGAGGTATCATTTTCCTACATAGACATCATTCTTGGTCAATACAAACTTATCAGAAACAAATACAAGCTTGAAACCATTCTTGCTAAGGAGTGAACTCGAAACCAAGTTCTTCCGAATATCAGGAACATGCAAAACATTCTTCAATGTAAGCTCTTTCTCAGATGTCATCTTCAGAACCAATGTTCCTTGTCCAACCACTCTAGAGGTAGACAAGTTTCCCATTGTCAGATGATCGCCACCATCGACCTTCTGATATGAGAAAAACATCTTGCTATAAGCACATATATGACGAGTAGCCCAGTGTCTACCGACCATTCTCTCGGATTCCTAACCAAGTTCGCTTTTATTACAACTGCTGAGAGGTTCATCTCTGAGATCTCATCAGTTAGCTGCTCATCCTCTTATCCTGAGACTTTTTATTTCTGCATATTTTTGCCATGTGATCGCTTTTCCCACAGTTGTAGCACTTCCCCTTGAACTTCTTGTTTGCTTGGGAAGAATCAGTTCCACTGTTCTTTCTTTTTTTGCTACCCTTTCCACCCTCGACGATGTTGGCCTTAGACTCTATAGTCTTGTATCTGGCCTTCTCAGACTTACTGTTGTCCTCTTCGATCCTCAATCAAACTCCAAGGTCTTCAAGACTCATCTGTTTCTTTTTGTGTTTCAGATAACTCCTGAAGTCCTTCCATGATGGAGGCAACTTTTCAATGATTGTGGCAACTTGAAACGTTTAGCAGAGTTTCATTCCCTCATCCAATATTTCATGAATGATTAACTGAAGTTCACCCAATTGAGACATCACCGTCCTTGAATCTTCCATTTTGTAGTTCAAGAACCTACCAACGATAAAAAATTTTTTGTCCGGCATCCTTGATTTTGTATTTCTTCTCGAGAGATTCCCAGAGAATCTTTGCAAAAGTCATGCCTTAGTACACATTATACAGGGTATTTTCAAGTCCTCCCAAGAGGTAGTTCTTGCACAAGAAGTCACTTGACGACTATGTCTCTTCTCGCAGTTGCTTGGCTGTTTCTGTTTCTCCCTCCATAGGACCCGGGGGATCTTTGAGATACTTAGCCAACTACAGTGTTGTCAAATAGAACAACATTTTATTCTGCCATTGTTTAAAGTTTGCTCCACGAAACTTTTCCGGTTTCTCCCAATAAGCGACCGATACTGTGATATTTCCACTAGTCATATGTAACTGGAAAAACCAACAGTAATCAATAAGTCTACAAAAGATAAATTACACAACGATCAAACTTATGATCTTGTTTAAGTGATATACTAAGAATCCACTCGTTGTTATATTGGACAGTAGTACCAAATAACACAAGTCCTTGAATTTACGACTAAGGTTCCTTATGATAAATATATAAAGGAAAATTCCCAAAGGACGAGATGGGTCTGGTGTAACCACTTAAATCTCTGGCCACTTAGGCTCTTATCGCTTTGTTGACAGAATATCCTTTAAAAACTTTTCAATAAAATATCTTAGACATTCAAACTTAGTATTACACTTTAATTCACAATACAATAATAAATATGTGTATATGTATAAGTCAATCAAGCTTGGACGAAATTACTTGTGTAAAGATACACTTTTAATTCTCAGCCAAGTATGCAGCACACAATTAATTTTCAACTTTATCACTATGTGTATGCTTGTGATAATTGAACACCTTAATATTAACTTAAACCATACTACCAAGTTTATAATAATACAGTGTATGATTTTACTAAGTTGACATTACTGCATATATGTTATACATGTATATCATATGGTAATATAAATTAATATAAGTCTATGTTATTTTTTTTTTGAATCTATAATAATTCCAGGATTAATTTCGTTAGTGTCACGTTCGTTCATCTGTTCGAACGAAACTTTCCAGTGAGTTCACGTTCGTGAAGCGTTCGTAAACGCGTTCAAACGAAGTTTTCCAAAGAGTTTACGTTCGTGTAGCTTTCGTAAATGCGTTCGAACGAAGTTTTCCAGAGAGTTCACGTTCGTGTTGCATTCGTAAATGCTTTCGAACGTTCTTTAGCAGAAGAATGGCGTTCGAGTTGCGTTTGAAGACGCGTTCGAACAAAACTGCGTAAAACAATATTTTTGTCTACACGTTCGTCTGGCGTTTGAACACCCATGCGTATTTTTCATGCACAAAACACATTTTCCAGGGAGAATACACTTAAATACATGCAAACCAGATTTAATAAAACATAGAAATTAATAAGTTCTTAAGATTGTTGTTTAATATGTGTTATTAAATCATATTAACATGCTACATTCAATTAATTATACATTAACATTTCAAAATAGAACATAAACCATGAAACTAAGAGAAACCTGAAAACTTGAATCCAAGTCGAGTTGTCTCTGTCCTTAAGAACTTATTAGCTCCGCCTCGGTGCTATTCGGATGTCTTGTGGCTAATGTTCTCTCAGAATTACTTGGATGTTTCTTGTAGAATGGATATTTTTTTCACAAGAACTTGAACAATGACAAATTATGGAAATTCTCTTGACTTTTAAATGACTTTCTAGATAAAAGAATGACTTGTGAATGTTTGAATTTCTGGATCCTAAGAATGATCCCAAAACCCCTTTATATAGGCATGGAAGGGTGTCTTTGAGGACACCCTTTGGCAGGAGGGTTACACCCCTTTATCTTTATGTCTTTCCTATAAGACACTACTTAAGGGACATGTCTCATACTTATACTATAAATATTAGAGAATTTACAACATGTAATTCTATCCTCAATTCTTAAAATTTCAAAAAAATTACCTCAAATTCACTGAGTAAAACAGAAACCCAAACTTCATTGGTAGAGGAATCCGTCGGTAGAGAGAGATAGTTGTGAGTTATGAGAAAGAGAAAGTTCGGGTTTAGAGACACAGAGAGAGCTACCACAAGTTTTAAAATTAGGGAGAGCGTGAGAGAATTTTGGGTTAGAGAGCGAAATAATTTTATCAGTTTTTAGATTTTGGGAATTTAAGGAAAAAAAAACATAAAAATCCCCCGTCACTGCCGTTCCGTTACTTTATTAATATAATTATTATTCTTCAATTAAATTAACAAAATATTTTTGTGACATGATATTTTATGAATTTATGAGTGGTCAAAATTTATGCTATTTACAGTTTCACACAGAGGTATTGAAAAATTATTGAGTTTCAATATTGAAACTCTGTGTGAAACTATTGAGTTTCAATATTTGTAATTAATTAAAAATAGGGCAAAATTATTTACACTCTAAAATTTTCTTTAAACACATATATTTTAATAATTTTTTTACTAGTAAAATATACATTATGTTAATTATGATTAAGGACAACTTATAATAAGTTAAAATATAATATATTTTTTCATACTCATTAGGCAGACTCTTTCATCTTTGCAAAAATATTCCTAAGGAACTAAAAATAATTATTATAATACTTTCCAGACTTATTATATATATATCAATATTAAAGATGACAAAAAGATAAGTTCTTTATCAGAACCAATATCTTGTTGAGACTTTCATCTAAAATTTTCTTTATACATAGTAATAAAGTGTCCAATTTTTTTTTAGAATACAAATAGTCTCACCCTTTAAAATATTAGATTATATAGATTATAAAACTAAATATCTAAATTATTATGACACGACAATATATCTTTTTGGTCATTTTATGTTACAAAGATAAGATAGTCAAATTAAATTATTTTAAAGCAACCTTAGTAGTCAAAAACCCAAGTAAAAAAAAAAGGAAAAAAAAGAGAGAGATTTAATTCATTAGTTGTATAAACTTTAGATTTTTTAAAAAAATAAAAATGATGTGACATTTCTATAAATACAAAATTATGTTATCGCGAACTAACAAAACAGTTGTGCTATTGTATTTTTAAATTATCGTGGACGGGTACTATAGATTTAGATTCCATATTGAATTGAGTTTTATGATTATTATTATTTTTATATAAATAGTAATTGATAATTATTGAATAATAATTTAAATATAACTAAATCTTAAGCATACATTGTTATTAAAATATGATATAAGATTATGCAATGATTAACACATCTCATCTCAACACTAAATCAAAATTCGGACAATAGATAGCTCAAATTGTGGTAAAGGAAGTTTCCTTTCTTTTTTATTTTATTTTATTTTTATTTGTTCTTATCTTAAAAAAATAAATAATTAAATGGAAACAAATACAAAGAAAATGTTTGAGACCTTAATTTCTTGTATAAGACATAGAAGTCTGAGCAAATAAATTTTCACACTAATCAATTCAAAACGCTTCAATATTGAATCTATTTGAAGTGTTCAAAGATTATGGATAAAATTAACCTAGAACAAAGCTACCCTTGTTTCCAATTGCCAAAATCCAAAGCATGCAGTTTCGTACACAAACAAAACCCTCACTGCCAGCAAATTACATGAAAAATTTCTACGTGTGACCTTGAGTCGCCACCATCAAACACCTGCCCTCACAATTCCTATCAACACGTTTCCGCCATGCAAATACTCCTAATTTTGCTATAAATAGCCCTTCACCCACCTCCCCAACTCTCACCCTCCAATACACAGCAGCAGCAGCAGCAGCAATGGCAAAGCTAACTCTCCTTCTAGCCATTTTCACACTCTTCCTCCTCGCAGCCAACGCCTCAATCTATCGCGCCACCGTCGTGATCGATGAAGAAAACACCCAGACCCAGAGCTGCCAGCAACAGATACAGCAGCAGCAGCAGCTCCGCCACTGCCAGATGCATCTGAGGCAGCAGGTCCACGGCGGCAGCGAGGAGGAGGAAGGACAACGGGGCGGTGGAAGCAGCCGAGATAACCAGCAGCAGCATCTTCGAGAATGTTGCCAACAACTCCAGCAGTTGGACACTCGATGCCGCTGCCAGGGACTAGAGCAAGCGGTGAGGCGCCAGCAACAGCAAGGACAGATCCAAGGACAGAAGTTGCAGCAAGCTTATGAGACAGCCAGTGAAATTCCTCGCATGTGCAATATTTCACCAAGGCAGGGCTGTGACTTGAGCTCACCTTACCTGATCTAGAGGGTTGTTGTATTCTAATGGCTAGTGCCTACTGCCTAGTGTGTGAGTGAAGTACACGATATGTGTATGTAATAGTAATAAGGTCCACTGTAAGGTAGATATAATAAGCACATTATCGTGTGTAATCAAAGTTTCTTTATTAAGAAAGCGGCTTATCTTTGTTATCAATTTGGCAATGAAAATTCTTGATATATCATCAAGAAGTAAATTAATTACACAATAAGAAGAAGCGAGCTATTGAAGATATGTAATTATTCAAGAAAAACATATATTACTTTTATTAAAGATGCTTAAGATTACATAGCCTCTCAAGTCTGCATACACACTTACCAAGACACATAACTAGTCGCTCAAATCTCCAGCTAAAATTCCAAAGGAACCTAGCAACCACTATACCGAAGGAAGTGGCATCTAGTTTTCAATTGCCTGCAGCATTCACGAAGGTGTTGTTGCTGGCAACTCTAGCCCGAGGATTTTCTCCTTCGATCTCGACGGTTGCAAAACTTGTGTGATTTTAAGGAGCTGCTAATCCTTCCCAAGCTTGTACGGGCACGAATAAAGGAAACCAACCATTTTATCACACTGCCATTGTGGAGAGAACATTAGAAGAGAACAAACAAACCATTTTATACTGCCATTGTGAAGAGAACATTAGAAGAGAACATTAGCATCAAAAAACAGC